>JANHFX010001619.1:0-14322 GCA_027560015.1 Chloroceryle amazona | reverse complement strand
AGGAAGGAAGGAAGGAAGGAAGGAAGGAAGGAAGGAAGGAAGGAAGGAAGGAAGGAAGGAAGGAAGGAAGGAAAACATATTTCCACTTCCATTTATTTCTTGAAATAAAAAGAAACCTTATTTATTTCCTTTTTAAACATTATCCAGACAAGCTCAGCTTGCTGAATGGCATGTGTAAAATGATATTAAAAATAATGAAGGTTAGGTATTTTGTTTAAGATGCAAGTATTTGAGAAATCTAAGAGAAACACATCAGTTGATTCCTAATTTTGCTTGAGACTCAGTTGGGGACAAAAGACTTCAGGGTGTGGGTGGTTAAAAAGTCATGGCAGTAGTATTTAATTTAAAATATTTATCAGCAGACTTCTATTTTACTTTTCCTGTCTGGCAGTAATTTTGAGAAAAGTTGATTCTATAAGGAAATTACCACATCCTGCAAAGAACTAAAGAGGACAGAATGCCACTCAGTCTTAGGAAACAGACAGATGAATTACAGTTTGGTTTATTCAAAACATATCAGAAAAAGAGAAAACTCCTGTAGAGGAAATCTGACCTGCCACAAGAGAAGACAGTAAAGAAACTGTGTCAGATTATTATTAAAACAGCAAGAAATCAGACTGCATTAAATTAGTTAATCATGTCTATGAGTAACATGCAACAGATTTATCTGCAGGCAATTTATCAAGAAAGATTATCAGGATGATCCTGGTGACAAGAAATAAACATATTCAAGTAGCCTTATTGTCTGTGTAAGTTGTTTGACAGCTGAACCAAAAAATATAAACAAAAACAAAACAACCCCAAAACCAAAAATTAACAAACAGAAAATAAAACCACAAACACCCCTCAGAGTCTTTGCCTCCCAAGCAAGGTTCTTTGTGTAATGTAGCAGAAATTAGTGTCACCCTTCAAAGTAAAACTCTTTCGTCCTGTGTTGAATAATTTATTTTTTGTTTTCTGACTGGATTTCATAACAGTTGGTTCATTTGTCAAGAATCCATGTGATCATGTAGTGTACATTCAGATACATGTAAAGATGTTCAGCTTTCTCATTTGTATTTCTGGGAGTATGAAAATTGCCTCCTTATCCTTTAGATTTCCAGCCACCATTTGCTGATGTAGGTGAATGGTCACTGAGGCACAATATAATCCTTGCTGCCATAATTCCCCATATCTTAAAAGAATTGTTGCATTTGCTGCTGTTCGTTATTGTATAAAATGAAGACACTTAGTTTAAACTAAAAATGTCATCTGTTGATCACATATGGTTTTATTTCCAAGAGTTTGGAAGATTTAATTATATTATCTATTACAAAATGTGCTTCGTATAAAAAAAAAAAATAATTTTAATTAATACTAAATTTTAATGCATGTCATAAAATGTCTATTATACCCTGACAGGATATGCTGTTGTTCACTGATGTTATATGGGTAAATTAATGTAAAAAGAGGATTTAGTCTATTAACTACCACTTTCACCAACTGGCAACATTCATTCTCCGTCTTTTTGCGTGTTATGTATTTGGTGGCAGAGGATGCTGAGTTTTCAGTCTCAGTTCTCATTTAGTGTACTTTCATCTCTGACTACTATTTCCTTTGTCTTTCACCTCCATTCCTCTACTACGGTTACAATATTTTTATGAAAGCACAGTAAAATCCTTGTACTTTGCAAAGACTGAATTTAGAGTCTGGCCTAGGTTCCCATGTCTGGATAGTAAGTACAGCATCAAAAAATGTTCACTTAAATATATGCTTTTCTCATTGCCTTCTGAGGTTAACAAAACTTGTGATCTGTCAAAAACGAAAAGGAAATTAGTTTCCAAGATATGAAGGTATAGGAGCAACTCTGCTGCCCTACAGAATTTATGCTCTGGCCATAAGTTAAAGTGCCTGGGACAGTCATAGATGGTGGGGTAATGCACAAAGGCAGTCTTTCAAATAATTTCCAAAATCTTTTGGGGAACTTACATAGAAATATCAGAGTTAACTCAAGGAAGAAGTGAGCCGTCTTAAATATCCAAAATACAGAAATATTTTGCAGAAGATTTTTTTTCCATTTCAATTTCAGAGGAATGTGTGAACAGAGATAACTACAATTCTATGAAACCTGTAGCAACTGAGAAAAAGGAAGGGAAAGTGAAAAGGGAAAGAAAAAAAAAAACAGAAAAGGGAAAAGGGAAAGGGAAGGGGAAGAAGGGAAAAGGGAAAAGGGAGCAATTCAAGCCAGTATGCTAAAGATGGTTGAAGAGGATGCAGAAGTGTCTTAGGGCTGCAAAGGCAGCTTACAGATAACTTCTTTCAATGCCCAAGTTCCCATTGCTTTGCACAGCATACTTCCCTGCATCTTAGATGGATTTTGCCTGTATTTAGTAAGACTTCCTTTAGGCCACGGGGGAGTTCCAGCTTATTAAAGAAGACTTTGTAGGTGTTTTCCCCAAAAGGTTGCAGTACCTGACAGAAGAGACTAGGGACCAGTAATATCTTGAAGTGTGAAGGTAGCTGTATACCCAAACAGTATAAAATTAAGTACCAACTTTCCTGTCACACCTTGCCCCTATGATGCTACGATGACCAGTCCTCTTTGCCCACCACCACTCCCTTCCTTCTACAGCCTTGGCTCGAATTGTATTTAAAGCAACACAGACATGAAACTAACGTGTAATTGTGACAGAAAATAGACATTCTTGAAGTTCACCATATGTTAGTGACTCATAGAAATCATGTCCTTTTTCTTATTTTAGGTGAAGATTATTTTTATTTGTATTTGATGATTTTTCAGGCTTTGTATTTGGAACATTTCAACAGTATAGTTTTAACCCTCACAAATCCTAAAGGAAAACCTACATATATAGGCAGATTTAGAAACAGCAGTTTGACTAACATGAATATTGGCCACTTCAATGAGATTTTTAAAGATACTGGTAATTTTGTTATTCTAGCAACAGTAATAAAGAGAAAGGAAGTGTTCTACACATGGTATAGCTGTGAAAGAAGCAGAAAAATATATCTAAATGGAGTCCTAGGACTACTAAAGAAAACTTTCTCTACCGCCCTTCACCCAATATTATATTGACAATTTCTGATTTCCTTTAGATTTCACCCAGTGGTAAAGGTCATCAAGAAGGCCAGCACATAGTCGAACACCTGACTCATCTGAAATACATGCCACAACAAGCAATGACAGTCATCTCCACTGTCTTCAAATTGTCAACAAAGCTCATTTTATAGCCGTGTTGTACTGTATTGACTGAATTGAGTGAAAGCTGTGAACTATAAAACATGGAAAGTGGTTCAGAAAACAGGCACAAATTAAATAGTATTTTGGAGTGAATGAGAAGGTTTGAAAAAGACAAGACACCCGATTGCTCTGATTTGAACTCCAAAAATCAATTTCAGATAATGGCGTTGCAATTTAATCAAATATTTCTGTACCAGATATGAAGTGCTTTGCAGTGAGGTACCAGGAAGTGAAAAATTAGCCCTGACTGCTCTGAATGTGCTTAAATACAATGCCTAAGAAGAATCTGAGATCAAGTCAATGGAATTCCCCAGTGAATGCTGTCCCCAGCAGATGGTTTAAATAGACACACTTTGGCATTTAAGGGAATATAATTTAAAGGACAACTGTCAGGTTTGACCCTTTATACATGCCATGACCATTAAACAGATTAGAATATTGATAGACAAATGTATGAGGAAAAGAAAAAATATAAAAATTAACCTCTAATAGCTTTTAATATAAGAAAGAATATTAATAACAAATATCTAGTGCATATCTGAGCATTGCAAATATCCTGGCAATATTCTAAATGTTGACTCTTCCTGGGTAAGCAGTCTTGTGTCATATTTATTCTACATATGCTATCAATATTGTCATGGTTACAGTTCAGCTAAATTATTAATATATATGTACAAAATTCTGAGACCAGTTAGATTTAGAATGAAAATAAGCAGTAAAACCTTGTACATTGCTTCCGTGCCTACAAAAAGCCAAGTTTATTGCATCAAAGTTCAGAAGAAAGGCAAAATCAGAATCATAGTTGATTAAAGATACATGTATTTCACATAAAAAATTATTAGCTAGAACTTTATAAAGTTAATTAGAGCATTTCTACCAGCTTCAGTAGGTGTTCAGTCCCCTACTCATGTGCATAAAGTTCTTGTAATGAAAAGTTAGCTTCAGTGGGTTTTAGGAGCAAGCCAAATACAGATTTTTCTATTAAAAATGTATTCATCAGACAGCCATTAAACCAACATTTTTTTTCTGGTCACTCTTAAACTCTAAATTTCATTTAATAAAAAATTGCATTTAAATAGCAAAAAAGGCAAAGCATGTAATATAAATGAAGATGTCTATTTGAATTATTAATGGTAATCTGGAAAATTTAATTGATACAGAAAGAATAATAAACATCCAAGGAGTATTCCTTTTGATAATTTTAACTTTTCTTTGCCTATTTTGTAAAAAAAAAAATAATAAAAGATATCTAAATGGCTTAGAGTCCTCTTCTGTATGAATATATTTTCTTTTTATTCTACGTTTCTCTAATCAGCTAGACTGAACCTAGAGATACCGATGACAAATCTGCCCTGGCTTATCCATTAATACAACAACAACAAAACTTTCCTAATACCCTAGAAACTCAGAGATATAATTTTCTATGCTAAAAAGAACAATACTAGCTTCCACTACTTTTAGCTGCTATCTAAATTCCCATGTATACGTCATTCATTTTTATGACAAAGCCAAAATCTCCAATATAGAAGAGCTGCCATTTAGAATCCAGTCATTTAGATAGAGTTAGGAAAGGTCTACTGATATGTTTGGTAATGATATCTGTTAAGTAGATGTATAACTCACTGGGGAATTTTCTATCAAATCAAAGAGTTTTATGATAACTCCTCTACAAAGAGCAAGATAGAATCCCAACCATCTCTGTCACATAGGGAGGGCATCTGAAATCAGTATCTGAAAGACAGGAGTCTAAACACACTGCAGATTTTATAATGATTGTTTAGCCCACACTAAAAGAATGTAGTTTAAAGCTGATAGCCCATCAGTCAGGGGTGATCACTTACCATCATCAAGCCATGGGAACAGTCACCAGATGAACTTTCATTTATTTGTCACACATTTTCCTTTCCCATTGAACACTCTGCATATGTACCTGCCACTGCATTCATCCCACCAATGCTCTGACTTTGTGGCAGCCCTGGCCTGAAGAGGATGGCTCTGCAGAAGAACTGGACAAAATCACAGCTGTGACACCTTCAGTGAAAAAAAACAAGCCTGTGGAATTAAGAGAAACATCTTTAGCAAATTATGGAAGGCAGATGAATTGATTAGCTGATACTGTACTAGACCATTATCAAAATTTCATAAACCAAAATGGAAATTAAAGTTGTAGTTTATATTCCCTTTTAGTTTCTGTGATGAGAGGAAATACAAGCTTTATGAAGTACTACAGCTCATTTTTAATAGCACTACAGATAGTACGAAGGCAGAAAGGAATGCATAAGACTTTTTTCTCCTTATTTCTTATTTTTATTTCTTTAACTTTTCCAGATGAGATACTTCCTCCTTCAATCCCAACTGTGAGTAAATACAACTTTAACCGTGGCTTGCATTGTAGGGCTATGAAGACCTTCCTTTCTTACAACAAATGTAAAAGATCAAAGATATTATGGAATAATTTAAAATGCAGATAACCAGGTGGACTTGAAATACTGCATATTGCACAATTATATTTTTTTAAGCTTCAGCTGCAGGTTTAAAAACACTTTATCCCTTTTATATTTTAAAAGTTTGTGTCTCAAAATTGTTATATTGAGAATGAATACTACTGAGCTCTACGAATCATAAAAGAGTGTATTTGTATATTTTGTTTGTATTCATTCTGAAAGGTTCTCTATAACACATGGTATGATTCCAATTGTATCACTTAAGCTGAATAATTTTTCTTGTTTGAAAGAAAAACAACAAGAAAAAAGCTTTGAGAGATAGGAAAATGTAATTAAAAAATAATGTATGAGGAACTTGATCTGCTGAAGCCTGTCTTATATGGCCAAGCAAAGGAAGGTGGATCAAGATGTTTTTGCCTTTGCTTGATGCTGGATATAAAAAATGATTCAGAGGGCATAGGAAGGATCTGGATTTTGGTTACATCCTGCTGCCAGTTGTTCTGAGACTCTTTCAAGTATGTCAGCAGAACTCTGAACTGGTGTCTTCTTCCTGTTCACTTGTTTATGGTCTTGAGACAGTATCAGGGGTTTTATCCTCCTAAAATGAACTACAAATAGTAGGATGACAATGGGACTGGAATGAGACTCTAGTCTGAATCTGACCAAGAAATCCACGTGAAGGCTAGAAAAACATTTCTAAAACTCAAATTAAGATGGTGATAGTGCTGCACTTTCCCATGATGGACTATAACTTGGACAGAGTATGAAAAGGCTGTTTATGTGTTGTATAATAGTTGCATGTGTGATCCACTTGCTGTTTGCAATGAATGAAAAATCACCTGTAGAAACAGTTTAACCAGACAGTAAAAATTCAGTTTTTACTGCTAGTCTGCATTGATGTGAAGAGCTAAGCAGAAAAAGTATAGCAGCAAATCTTTCTCCCTAATACTAAGTAAGAAAAACCTATCAGTTTCACTTCCATAAAATAATAGGAGCCTTGTAGTGGTGTTTCTGGTAGATTTCAAGGATTGACTTATGAGAATTATTAACCTTTTTTCCAAATTTGTCACCTAAACTATCTGTATCTTCTTTTCTGAAAAAAAAAAAAAAAAAAAGACTTTTTTATTCACAAAAATGTAAAAAGACAAAATGATGTCAGTCAAGCACTCAAGAGAACACATTAGGTATAACAGAAAGTCTCACTGATAAACTCACTATCATGACTTAAAGCATGCTAAAATCTATCTACTGTCTGTAGCCTAATTAATCTGGGGGCAGTTTATAAAATGCTATAATCAGCTGTGAGCACTATAACAACTAGCTAGGAGAGGAGAGAAGAAATTCTGCTTTAACATAATCCCATAAATAAGGTATTTCCTTGAATGGGGATCTACTTCAGCTCAAAAGAAATGATGACCTGGAGGTTTTTGCTTTAAAGGGGAGGATTTAGTAGTATATTGACATTAAACCCCTGTATATTAAGAAGAAAGGACTGGAAGAATAATACCAATGTCTTGTGGTTTTATTGTTTTATTGTTAGGAACTGATAGAACTTGAAATGTCTAGGAAACTGATAATATCTTGCAAGTTCCTGCCAATGGTAGGACGGTCTTCCCCGTAACTGCATCCATCCATTCCTTCCCCTGGCTTGAGGAAACTTTCTTGTCCACCTCATTTCTACCAGTCCATACTAATCAAATCATCTTCCTGCTCATCTTTCTTACAGATGAGGTTTCTCTGCTGTTGAGGGCTTGTTTCCTCTCATAATCGTTTTCCCAACTTTATGTGAAATGTTAACTCTCTGAGGCAGAAACATTTTGAGAAGCAGGAGGTGCTATGTTCTCTTCCTACTGTACTGCTGCCCTTGTTATAAGCAAGCTATCTTGCCTTCCTTCTTCTTTCATTAACCCTCACCCAAGTCCCTAAACTTAAGATTCCAAGTTCATACTTGAAAAGATAAATGCTGTTCAAAACACTGTCTATTTGCTTTTTTGAGCCAAGCTGGACCAGAAAATCTACTGAACATGCCCTCTTGTTGACTGAAAGAAAAGCTGTATGATCTCACATATTGTTTGTTGAGTATCTTCTGATATAGGCTGAGTGCATTAACATTTGTTGAAGCCTACAAGGAAATTCAGACTTCCAAAGTCTCTCAGTCTGCTTAGCAACTTACAAGTCAAGTCGCCATATTTCTAATTATATAAAGAAAAAACTACAGAACAGAAGGTAGCAAATAATTATTGCTGTTATACTGAAATCAGCTATAAGAGGCCAAGTAATATCAAAACACAAATAAAAAAAATATTCACAGGAAAAGAAACAAAAAAAACCCAAACAAACAAAAAAAACCAACAACAACAACAAAACCACAAAAAACGAACAACCAAATAAGTAAGGCCTAGATACTCCTGAAAAAAAAAATAAAAAAAATCTGATTCTCTTTTTACCCTAATGTTATAAAAATTAACCCAGACAAAGCAATTGATATGAATGATTTATATTAACCCTTTCCTCTTACTGTAACTACACCACAATAGGCATATGGGCTTTGCAAATGGTATCCAAGCTGTGCACAGTTCTCAACAAGCTGTTAAAAATCTAAACAGTTAGACTGGCTATTTACTACCCATCAAGAGAAAAGAAGGTCAAACAATTTATAGAAATACTGGTTTACCTAGGGAAATTGTCTCTGCTTTACCCTCATAAGTAACACTAGCTTCCAAGGATGGATGGATGGATGAACTAGCAAAATCTGATTTCCTCAACATACTTGGTACACATCAGAAGGCAAACTTCTTAATTTGGCTTACATGAAGTTGAACTAATCAGAACCATCATTGATTTTGTTCTAAACATTTGTGCTAACCCACATCATCATCTGCAGAAACTGAGAACATGATTATAGACAGGAATGGAAGAAAGTAAGTAGCGATAGGTGGCTTTTATGGCCAGTTACATTTATCAGCATTAAAATCTAGAATGAGCTAGAGAAAAACACTGGAAATATGCTGTGATTTCTTTGAATGAAAACTTCTATTCAGCTTTAATAAAGACATCAAAACCAATTTTAATTTGCTAAATAAGTAAAGGACCAGGTTGAGATAATAACTCCAGGCACTTGAGCTCCAGCAGTCAGAATACAGCCAGAATATACAACGCTGCCTGAAAAAGCTATAGAAAACCTTGTCAGGAAACTCACAGAGGTTTACATAGCCCCCTTGCCATAAAGTAGGATCAGCTATAGCTGCTTCTCAGTCAACTGCTGATGGCTTATGGGTTATGGATTAACCGTGTTGCAAGACTGGAGACACCTGAAAGGCCAGGCAACATCTGCGAGCAGAAGAGCTATGTTTGCAGGATGCTGCCAAACTGGCATACCCCACACCTGCCTGGATCCCCACCCTCTGCAGCCACCAGCCAGCTCTCTTCCCCATATCATTTTCATGGTGACATCCCAAAGACCACCTTGCATTCATCTTGTACTGCCTGTAGGCTTGGGTGTAGAGTTGGGGTTTGAGGTGCTTTTTTTTAACCCTTTTTCAAGTTACTCCTGAGAAATGTGAGTTAACTAGGCCGATTCAGATGAACGTATCTGATGAAGTGAAATATATTTTGGAGGTGTTTTGTAGGTATAATCCTAGAAAAAAAGAGAAATGGGAGATCTTTATTGTCATTAATGTTGATAACAAAATCTTTCTTTGGTGGTCTCTGAATAAGGTTGCCATTTACTCATAATTAGACAACCTTTCAGCATTTGATCCAGATGCAAAACAGAGAACAAGCCATTTTACCTGTATTCAAATAATTTATTTGAAGTTTGAAGCTCAAACAAATTTTGATGAGTTTGAACTGAAATAAGGATTATTACAGCTAGAGCCTGACTTACCTTGATAATCATCTGCCCACCAGTTTAGTCTTCAACCCCCAACTTCAGCCTCTCATGCTTTTCCTTCAAGAGTTCAAAACCATGCTCAGAATAGGAAGTACCTTGCCTAGAACTCTATGAACTTTTCTTGGACGTACTAAGCAAGGGGATTAGCTAAAACAAATTCTAGATCAAGTCCGGCATATTCCTCAGCCTACCTGATTAATTGATTTTATAGTGCAGTTATTGATAAACATCAGATGGCAGAGAAATAAACACAGTATTTTCAGTTTTATATTTTAACATTTAAAATCTTATCAGTATGCAGCACTATGAAGAGGATTGTGGATGCAGCTCTAATCCACCTACTTTTTTTGGTGGACAGATTTTCTGTAATAAAAATGCATATAAACCCTAGAATGACATACCAGTTTAAAATACTTCTATTTTTCTTTTGTAAACTGACAGCAAATTGTCTTTCCTTGATAACTGTGCTTATTTGTTAAAAATATTTTCTTCATGCTTTTAAAGAAGCTAAAGCCAATGTGACCTTGCGTGTGATCAATTTAAATACAAAATTGCATTTCTAGATACAGCAGTTACTTCTCCTGATATGCTCCTGGTAGATAGCCTTAAATAAATATTGACTCCCTAGTTCTTTAACTTTTCGATTTTTAAGATATATAATATAAAATGTTTGGATCAGAAAAAAATCCTTAGGTTGAATGTACAATGACTTCAATGATTTAAGTGCAATGTGAAGAACTGCACCTGTAAGTGGCCAGTCCTATTAATTTATAGCTTATTTATTTATAATTTTTATTAATGTGTCATTTCTAAATTAGTGAAAAAACATGCACAAGTAAATTAGTCATGCAATTGAATTTTAAAATTGCTTATGCAGTTGCTATGAGGCCATTAAAAAAGCAGGTCCTTTTACTTCTGTGTTCCATATGAGTAATCAAAGATGTATTAGGAAAAATCTACAAGCGATTCTGCCTGTCAGTTATTCTGGATTTAAATGTTGAACCACTGAGCTGTACCAGGCTACAGATTCAGCTTATAGAGGAGGAAAAGCTTATAGGGTTTTAAAAAAGAAGAGACTAACCTGATGGGATATTTATTTATTATGAACTGATTTAAAAGAATTCCTAAGAAGATTGTTTCTATTAAAAAGAATTCTCATATTCACTTTCCCATTTGTCCACCATTTCCACTTATGGATTTTGAAACATCTTGCAGCTAGTAATGTGTTAAGTCCATGATATCTCTGTGAAGAAGAGAAAAAATATTATTGTGTGGTTTAGACTGATTCAGCACTGCTTGTATTAGTGGCAAGTTTCATCTTGATTCTTTTTTCTGGGAGTAGAGATTGCTCATGTGTATAACCTATTTACGAAAGAGTTTATGTCAAGAGACTGCTACAAAGGAGACACAAATGATCTTAACAGACTAAAGAATAAAAAAGGAATTTTATGTGCACCAAAGACACAATGAGGCACAGAAAAGAAACAAAACATTTGCATAGAAAAAAAAAATTACAACTTTGGTATTAAAATTACCAATGTTCCCAAAATTCAGATATACATAAGGAGTTACCAGTATATATCAGCAAACAAGAAACAATCTTTTTATTTGAAATGAAGATATTTTGATATTTTACTTAGCAGGGGGGAGAGATGTTTTTAGTAGTATAAATGTTATTTTCACCTATGTCATAAAATGAAGTCTATATTTTAGTTGTCATTATCGTGAATATCAAGCTAGTCTGGATATTTATGCCAAACACCTATTTTCACATGGGGAGATTTACCAGTAGGAAGGGGAGTACAGCATTGAGGCATGAGCGAAGAGGGGTGGTAGTTTTCCCATAAAACCATGTGGTTTTGCAAAAGCTCCACATTATGTGATGACCAAGAAAGCTATACAGCTTCACTTGATTACTGCTGCAACTTCATCCAGCCTAGATGTGGCTTCAATACAACACTAACATTACAGGAAAACAAGCCCAGGAAATTTCAGCTGCTACAGCCTGTTTATCAGAATTATTTTCTTCCTCCCACAGCTGTAGTTAGCAATATTTACTAACCTGCTTCTAGGGGAAATTAAGAGCTGGATTTCACTTCAGTAGCTGAATCTATTTACTCTTAAGCTATGTGGATCAGTAGACCCCTTAATAAATCAAAAGGCATCAAGAAGCAGGGGTAAATGAATTTCCTTGTAAGGATCCTTCACTGCTTTTTGCTGAGGAAAGCAGGAATATTCACTTTTCCTCTAAAGTTGTTAGTTATCAGATTTGCTGATTTCCAATAAGTATGTCACTGTCCCTATGGATTCTTCTTAAGTTTGGGGCAGGAGCATTCTCTACCTTTCCTGTTGAATCTATGCCACTGTGAAATGAAGTATTCGGATTCCTGGGGCCAGAAAAGGGAAACACAAACATATGCACAGTTTGTGACTTGTACCTAAAGGGCAAGGCATAAGCAGACAAGAACCCTAAATTTTGGTCCTTGTTCCACAGATATTTCTGTAGTTTGCTCCCTTACATGCAGCCATCACTGGGTAAACAGTGTATGAAGCAGGGTACTAATCCCGTTCACAGCTGAAGCCTCTCTCATTTGGCAGTTAGCTCTAAAGTTTGCTCTCTTTTTCTCAGGGACCTACAACATTCTTATCTAAGCTGTCCATAGCTTTCCTCTTCATCTGTTTTTGTACTGCTTCTAGTGCTGCTTTGTTCGTTCCCACACAGGCAAACAGGCACAGTAGGTCCAATGAATTCTTTGTGCATTGAGTATACTGCACATCAGTACAGTACATGACTGGTAGGTCTGGCATGTCTGGGAAATATTGAGCCACTTGTGCATGCAATCCAACATGTCTGGGATTTGCATGCTGGCTATGTTCACAAGTCCTGGAAAAATACCTACATATTTTTCATAGACCAGTTCATTTTTCCACATGAAGGGATTAATACACCATGATAAGTTCACTTCTCATCTTTTGATAAACTAAGCTTACTGGATTCAAGTCTCTCTGATCATGCATTGTATTGTGCAGCATCCTCTCTAGCACTGGAATCACAAAAGTGATTCCTCTCTGCACAATCTCGCATTTGTGAGCAGTGTTTTAAAAATACAGCCGCAGGAACTGTATGCCTCATTCAAACAGCAATCTCAGCAACGCTATACATAGAAAGTAAAACCCCTTCATGCGCCTCGTCAGTAAAAGTCATGACCAAAAGACAGTGTTTCCAGTTCATAGGAAGCGGTGTGTTTTTACAAACTGCTCTCATCCAAATCACAGTGGGTTTTTTGGTGGAAACTTCTGGTGAATCAAAAGTACTCTGACCCCTGCAGGTGCTTCGGCAAATTGACACGAGAGGGGTGAAGCTGAGGGAAGAAACTGCAATTTTGAGGAAACAACCTGCATTTTTGAAGAAACAAGTATAAAACGTCTTTCTTGGTGTGTTTCCACAACCAGGAGTATTGTCCTTTTGCCATAACATTCAGAGTTTGAGTGCTTCTCTAATATGACCTTCAGGGTCCTTTCCTGATTTGCTGCTTTCCAGCATACAGGAACACACATTGGTTTTGGTTGTTCTCAAACATGTGTACTGGATTTGTTTACACCAAAACATGGTGCCTTTAATGAGATCAGATTTACAAATCTACTAAAAAACATAGCACAGTATCAGTTCAAGTACTGACACACAGTACATGGCTGCTTCTCATTGTCCATTTGTTGTTCAGGTACAGCTGAACGTCCCTGATCCCTGTAATGTATGCTGTATTGATAATGTTTTATCACAATAATGATCTTTCACTGAAAAATAGGCCAATGCTTTGCAAACTATTGGGGATAGTTAAAACATTTGTAGGTTTTGAAGAATAATCTACAATTAAGTTCTGAATGGATCAGGTCAGCTGATCTATGATAAATATCATTTTAAAAAATAGACAAATATGGGAAATGCTTTATTTTAGACAAATACAGAAATGCTTTATTTTTCAGTATCATTTTACACAAATGTACTTTTTCTATTACTAATGTGCCTATGCTAGTAATAGGGAACCTTTACCACTCATAGGCTTTTAGGCTGGAGTGACAAAGTACTTTTTAAAACACACCACAAAGGTACGCTATTGCTGGCAAAACTTTACAGTTTCTGTTACTGGTAGCAAGTTGTCCTTGGCCTTGCCAAGGGGGAGTTTTGCCCTCACACAGCAGTTCCTTTACTGACACGAGAACTGGTTCTTTCTACTGAAGGGGATGTGTGTGGGACTGTAGAAACTGTAGAAGTCATACCTTGGCACTGTCCGTAGTAACCTATATTAAGTTTCCAGAACCTCTCTCCTACAATTTCCCACATCGCTGGCACCAGTACGTGCAACCCAAGACTTTCCAGGCACAGTACCCCGCAGCTGACACAACCCCACCTGCCGAGTAAATTACTTCATTCCCTCAATCGCCACTGCTTCAAGCATTTCTGCCGCTGGAATAGGCTGTTCCCAGAGCCGCCTTCGCACCCTGGGGAGGGCGTGACCTGGCAGCAGCCGCTCCTGCTCTTGAGTTACACCGAGGGGCCGCCCTTGTGAAGGCAAGGACCTCCCGTTTGCCTGCCGTCTCTTCCGCACTGCCGCTGCCGCCTGCGGTTATCGAGCGCAAGCAAGTCAGCGGTTTGCCTTTCAGCAACACCGTTCATTTTGTTTTCCCTCCGGTCGCTCCTTCGCCCCGGTTCGGGGCAGCCGCACTCCGCCAGCGCGCTGCCGCCTGCC
>JANHFX010001618.1:28611-48963 GCA_027560015.1 Chloroceryle amazona | reverse complement strand
CACCCCCCACCCCCTTCTTCTTCCTTAATGCCCAACATCCCACTGAGCTATGGTAGGCAGCTGCAGTACCTGCATTTACACAGGGAGCATAATTTTCTGGAAATTCAGTGGATTTCTAGCATGTTGCTGCAGATGGCATGGGGGAGGAATGGGGCTTCTTCATTAAAGTCTCAGTAGTCTCTACTGAACAAACAGAGATTTTTCTGAAACCTTCCAGCTTGGCAAAGATCACAGACAGCTGAAAGTAGATTCTTAATACAAAGGTTGCCTGCTACTCCACAGCAAGTCCTTGCTTCAAATGTAAGAAGCCTAATGCTCTTTAGAAAGAACCTTTCTGGCAAGGGGTGAAGAACCTGATTTCCACAGACGTACCCCCTATTTGCAAACATCTGAATAGAAAACAAATTAAAACAGCTCTTGACAGTTGAACTGTTTCAACCCCAGTGACTACCCTGAAGTGAGTACCAAAAATCATATCTTTCTGGGAGTATCACATAAATGTCACTTGTACTTTTCCTACCAGACAATCTTTCAAGAACCTAAGTGAATATTTTACAGTGAGAATCACACAACTTAATTATCTAATATACTAATATGTCTCATTTGAATATATTCCACATCATGCAATCTGAATATTAAAATTCCTTTCTATTAAGGTCTGAAACAGGCAGACAGTAGTTTATTGGGCACTATGCATCCAAGTACTGTCCTATCTGTATTATAGCAATGAAGATGTATAACTTACAGATCTGATCCTGAAGGAAAGAATTATGTACCTGACTGACATCTTGCATTTGATTCCCCAAGAGCAGGAGAGAGACTAAAGCAAAGTAAAGACTAATCGAAGACACAAAGGATGGTTCTAGATCTAGCTACAACAAGGGTCTGGTTTAGATTTGGGCTAATACAATAGATGCACATGAACATGGACTCAAAAATAAAGTTTAGTGTTTCATATGTAACATAGAATGACATTTATTTCTTGCCTGATAGTGAAATACTAGTAATGAAGAGGGTTGTGTGTAACAACTAACAAAGGTTAGTCAGTATTACTGTTCTCTCCACAAGCCCTCACCTCTATCTCCCTGCACTGAAAATATAACAGTGTGAGAACTTTGATAAGCACATCTCTCTCAGATCTCCAAGATGGGAGAAACACATGGGATCCATTGTTACAGTCTGAGCAAAAGGTGCACCTTAAAAATACAGTGATATTTGTTATCTTGCAATAATTAGTAAATTTATCCAACAAGCAAAAAAGATAATGCTATAGCAATCAGTGCTTTCAACACATTTAAACTTGTATTTATTTAAAGATGTCTATCTTTAAAACATCCTGTCTTGATGTGCATAATCCTGACCCTTGATTTTAAGGACTCACTTCAAACTCCTCCTGAACTTGGCTAATCTTTCTCTTTGGAGACTTGTATGAATCATGTCCCTCAGTTGCATTTTTGTCATCTTCCTTTGGTGTATGCTTACAGAAATGCTGAGGTAGGCTCTCAACAGATGTAAAAGTACATTTAGCTTTCAAGGTGCCAGGCTAGTTTATGCAAGCTGAGGATAGGGGACGTGGATTTTAATTTTATCCCATCATAGGAATAATATATACCAACATTTCTCTGCTTGGTACTTCATAGGCCACAATAATGAGAACTTCTGTTTTTCAACCTCATTTGACTACTGCAAGATATTCTTAGCATATAAATGTTAATCATCTGTGCAAACAGGAAGATACCTGTTTACACCGAGTACATCCAGCTATCACTGAAATACTTCCTAGGCCTGGATTTGTCCATCTGAACCAGATGCAATTCCTTTTCCATGATTTAATTGCTTCCTTTCCATTTAATTACTTTGAGGATTAACTGCAGGCAAGTGTATTCCAATAATAGGCTCATCTACAAAGAACAGGAAGCTTTCCCTGTGGTCCAGGGAATTCACCACTTCCGACTGCAGCTCAGCTATATAGCTATCAGGTTTCCCTTTGCCCCTGGGCTTTATGTGTCACCTTGTCTGTTTGAGTGTGAAGAAGTGTCATGGAATGAACTGCCTGTGCTTGAATTCACATACAGAGCTCCTGATAGGAAATAACAAAATCCTGCTTCTCATGGGGGTAAAAGATGTAAATATTTCTGGCCCAAGTATTAAATTATTAATTATATATAATTAATTAATTAGAATACTTTCCATTGATAAATTGAGGAGGAAGTTAAAACTGAGCAGCTTTTTGTTTGTTCATAGTGTTAACTGGACAAAGATCCTTTTTTGGTCCTAACATGCATAATGAAAAACACTTGATCCAATATGCATTTCATTGGAACTACTTTGCTTCAAAGCTGGGACTGGTATTATTGCTTTCTATAAGTAAAAATGAGACATCATGGGATTTTGTTTTCACTTTCTTAGGTGAAGGCTGAATGATATTTTGAGACAATTTGTGCTTGAAGGATTAAGGGATTTACAAGAGATTTCTTTTGACTTCAGATTACACCAAAGTCCATCACGAAATTTTATGCTGAACTAGTGACTATGAGCTCCACACACCTTTCTGACCCCTTGCAAAAACTGAATATAATACATACACATAGCACAGCACTACAGCCAGTCACACACCCATTGATTAAAAGAAGCTCTTGAGATCCAGGTGTGGAAAAAGGACCAGGAAACACAAAATGTGAACATCAGAAATTATCAGAGTTTACGTGCCAAGAGAAGTAAACTGAAAGAATTCTGAATCTAATGCTAAAGTAAATTCTACTGTCTTGGGCTAGTTAATTTTTCAGACAATGCTTGAGATATATTTTTAGTAAAGAGTGCTTTTCTGCTAAAAGTAGTTGTGCACAAAATATTTTTCTGTTTCTCAAATCCTAAGAACATCTCTGTTTATAAATGCAAGGCTTATGACTCACTATATAATAGACATGAGGTGAACAATGTATAAAACACTTTCTTTTTTTCTTTTTTTTTTTTTTTTTATTTGAAACTCAACCAAAGTAATTTGATCTCAAATTTGTTCTCATTGGTAGAAAAATGTCCATCTTAAATTCAATAAAACTGGTAAAAAGCCTTAAAAAGCCTTTAGATACTTCCATTTAATCATTTTTTTGAGATTTTTCTTTCTCTCTACTTTAATCCCAGTTTTAGTTTCTACATCTCCTTTCCTGCTGCTTGCAGTAAGTGGAAGGAGACTTCTTCTAGCTAGCAGAGGTACTGCCTATTTATTAATATGTAAAGCAGTACAGATGTGGCAAATATGGGTATGTTTGAAGAACATGAAGGGTTGCTACTAGATTCACTGTGTAATCTACAGCTAAGAGATTAAATAGTTTTATGTAATAAACTGGGGAAGTGACAGGGGGAAAATATTTCTTGTTTTCCCCAACAAAAGATTTCTTTTGCAATCAGTCTCATGGAGTGGGATGCCTATCTGCCAGTTCAATCTAAAAACTTCTCAAGTCCTGATGACATCTACCAGCTTAGCAAATGAAGATTTACCCACAGATGTGGATATGATCAGTCAGTAAACACCGCTCCTGAGCCAGCTCCTGGTTCTAAATCTGTGTCACAGATCCTTAGTGAAAAGGCACTAGGCATTTACCCAGGCAGGGGAAGCATCAGCCTGACCATTTCACAAGCACACAGGTCTGAGCTAGACAGAGCAGATGTCATCTCCTGGCCAGACTCCAGGATAAACAAATATAGGTAGGGAATACAGGAAGGAACAAGAAGTATTATGGGGAATAGAGGAAAAGAGAGAGAACTGAGGTTAATCCATATAGAAACAGAAGTGAGATATTGAGTGTATTTTGGCAGGGTAGTATAGACAGTTTGTGGGAAACTAAGGCTATTGTAGGACTGGGAAGTTTGAAGTTTAATAATATAAAAGGGAAGTCTTTATTGCATATATACTTGACTTGGACACCCTGTCCTGTTAGCTTCAAGACATACAAAAAAACCCAAAAGGCCTGTCTGAATGAGGAGTTTAGATAACAACCCACTGAGGGAAAGGCTGCAGCATGAATTCCCCCTGTGTTAGGCACAAGGGGACCCAAATGAGGGAAAGCTTGCTGGATGCCTCAAGTTTGGGAAAGCCTCAGTCAGGCAGCAGAGCAGACCTACAGGCCTCTAGGGTACCCTCTTTTTCAGTCACAGTCCTCACCCAAGTGAAAGATTGAGCAAGAGCTTCCACTGCAACCTTAGCATTAATTTGGCTAAAAGGGTGACCAGCTACAAGACACAAGCCCATGGTTTTGTTAGTCCTGAACCCCATGGAACAAGGTTGTTATAGGAAGAGATATGCTGTCATTACAGAATAGGTTGGGATTACAATGCCTCTAAATTAGTCTCTAAAGTCATCCAAATAATTTATGCACATTCCAAACTAATGAAGATAGAATTCTTATCAATGTTTAGCTGATATCTTTGCAGTTAGATACAGCTATAAACACTGATATTCATATAATTTAATTTTTTTAATGACCTCTGTTCTTCGGCCATTATATTTGGATGCTGCACAAATGATTGGAATAAATATAAAAAACAATTGACCACAAACAGCAGTATACATCAGTGTTAATAACAATATTTATGGAAAAACACTTCTAAGAGAAGAGTGATAAGCTAGCAATGATAGGCAGCTGGTGCTTTTGAAGTGAATTATAATGTTGTCCTGTTCTGAGCGAGAACAGAGCTAATTCTGCTCACTGATTTTACTTTTCAGCTCAGTTCTTCTAACTCACTGCACTTTCTGAAGTTAGTAGCCTGTTTTCACAGACAGTGTCTGCTGCTGGCAGGGATATCACCCCATGTTTAGAGTTACTACCAAGGATTGGTGTGCAGACCAAGGCCACTGCTGGATCTTGTGTACCACATTGGTACACAAAGGGCCACACCTGTAGGGAGGAGCGGACAGGACAGGTGACCCTAAACTGACCAACAGGGTATTCCATCCATATACATCATATCTGGTATAAAATGGAGGGATCATGAGGGTCAAGGGCTTGGCTCTTCTGGCTTCTTCAATAGCTGGCATCTGAGGAAGACTCTGTCCATTCTGCCTGCGATCCTGATCTGTGTGTTCCTGATCCAGCTCCTGAACAGTTCCCATCTGGCGCTGCACCCAGTCTGGGACTTTCCTAGTGCTTGCTCCACAGCATCACTGGTGGCAGTGACATATTTGCCACCAGTGAGAGTTGGGTTCAATACTGGTTTTGTATATATTTATAGATATATTAAATTGTTATTATTATTTCTGTTTTAATTAAAGCTGTTCTAGTTTCCTTTTCTAATCACTAAGTCTCTCTCTCTCCCTTATTCCCTTTCTCTTCCCCTTTGGAGAGGTAGGGGGATTAAGAGAGAGCATCTGTTATAGGTCTAGCAGGCTGCCCTGACCCTAAACTGTGACAAACGTCCAACTTCAATTCTATCTCAAGCAAAAGTAGAATTTCTGAAAGCAAATACACTAAAAAGAAGTGTCCAGTCTTACTGAAATGATGAATTAATGTCCAATACTGACTTGCTAAATAAGTTAAATTCAGATTTACAGTAATGCATGAGAAAAAATCAATCCTTATTTTACCTACTGTGATGTGACCTTCTAGAAGTCTCAAAAGCATAAACCAATTTGATCCATCGTAATGCTTTAAAGAAGATTAACAATATTAATGTAATTTCTGAAAGACGTATAACTAAACTTTCATTAAATACTTTCAGTGACAGAGTATCCAGTTTTCCCAATATATATGTTCTCATGCTCAATTAGCTTTATTATTAGAAAACATTTCTAATTAATCAAGCACCTTACCAACCCAGAAAAAAACCAATTTTTGTTTATGAGTGGAGAAGCAAAAGTCATGTATAGAATTGTGGTACATTTCCTTTCCTACAGGCAGACAAGAAAGAGTGGTGCTGAGGCCTCATCCTGCTGCTCTCTATTCTCCTCTGTCCTTTTTGAGGTAATAGATGGAGAACAATTCCTGTTCCACATTTAGCACAGGGCCTGCAATTCTGCCTGTCCTTCACACAGACTTGGCAAAATGATAAAAGCATATAGGACCCCATGTTCCTGTCTAGTTGCTGGAAAGACTCAATCCACAAAGCAATTTCATTTTCCCTATCTACAGTGTTTACATAAGAAAGCTGCTAAAATGCACACCAGAATGCAGTTTTATGGTGAATTTATGTTAGAACAGGTGAGATCAAGAGAAGACATTTGCATTTGCAGAAGAAGATGGTTTGGTTTTTCTTAACTTTCAGGGGGAAAAAAAACACACACACAAAAAAAGGAAAAAAACACCAAAAAAAACCCCCAAACCAAACAAAAAACACTAAAAAGCCCCCAAACAAAAGCAAACCACAAAACAAACAAGCAAAACCAACAACAACAACAAAAAACACAACAGAAACAAAACACCACATTCTAGGGTCACTGAAGGTTTTGAGGTCATGTCAGAGCAAGAAACTAAATCCAGACTTTCCGAGTCAGATGAGGAATATAATCAGTGGCCCTCCTCCCTACACTGCCTGTTTTTATAAGAATGCAACTAGCTTTCCAAGCCTGCCCTTGGTATGACTGAAAATCAGCACCTGGGCATAAAGGGCAATTTGAGCTTCCATCTAACATTTCCTCATTCTACTGAGGGCTTTTTTTCTCTTGATAATTGGACAGAATATGAATATGAGTAGGCTTTCAAATATAGAGAAAGTGGCTTTAGTTACCCTGAAGGTGTCACCACAGATATTGAACAAAGTTTTTCAGCAGTCCATTTATTAGTTGTGGAAATTCATTTTTTATTTCCTATTCTTAACGTAAGTTTTGGCAGCAAAGCACCAACAGTGTCTTCCCCCAAAACAGAACTAGCAAAAAGAGGAAGATACATTGAGCTTTGCTCAGAATGTGTCTATGCAAGTTAATACCTTATACATCCAAAACCTCCAGAAAAGAAGCAGGGGGAAGATTCCATTGACACAATGTTTCCAAAGTACTTATCTGGCATGTAACACTGGTCTAGTAGAACTTCAATTGTAAATAAGATAATAAAATTAAGATCTGCAAAGTAGAAGTTTGAACTGCAATTATTTTAATTAATTTTTTAAAAATAAACATATATTAAATGTCTTTTGCCATAAATGAGGGTATGCTCATTTACATCAACTGAGGATTCAACTCTCATGAAGCTTGGAATCACAACGGGATTTGTTGAGTTTTTTATATAGTTTTTATGTGGACATCCATAACCTCAGATAGACAAATCATAGTGCTGTAAGAGGGTTTCAGTTGTAAAAGTCCCTCCTACCTAAAGCATACCTAGACCACAAACACAGCTACTGAAATTCTCCCTTTGGTTACTACTATGTATCCATATCACAAATCTGTTGTAGCCTTCTACAAAAGCAGCAGCCTTCCTTAGAATGTGAAAATCACCAAAACTCCCACAGACAAGTGAGAAAATCAAGACATCAGGTTTATGTTTTGTGTCGCATGGATTTATGTAAAGGTTTATGAACCTCATCAGTTTTCCTAAAAGAACTGCAGCCTCACATTTACTGAGTTCCAAATCTGTCTCTGAAGTATAAAAAGATTAGAAAGTTTCAGTGACCTAATTAAGTGCAATTCAGTTAATATGCTCAAGGAAAATCTCTCATTAAAAGTATTTAAATGCTTCTGCTGACCAAAATTTGTTATAAAAAACCTCCTGAAGTACCCACATTTTTAGTGGTTTTTTCTAATAAATAGGAAAACACAGTAATAACTGTCCAGAATCTTACAGTGGGGGAAATGTTGTCTGTTTTCAGTTCAGATTAAAGTCCATTCCTGTTTATCTTCCAAAATGAATGAAGAGAAACTATTGAGGACCTTGCAGTCTATCGTGTGGCATTGGGCAAGTCCCACACAAAGGTTGTGACAATATTTAAGCTGTGTTTGAAAATAGGTAGGTTCTTGGCACAGCATTAGACAGATGCAAGGTGTCAGGGAGAAGCTTTAGTCAAAAAAAGATAAGTGCTGTCATGTCATTTATTTCTTTGTTGGTCTGAACAGAAACAAGAAAACAATTGCTCTTTCAGAGATCTCTTTTGCAACATACATTACCCTGTCTCTTGGAACCACTAATATTCACTATCTGTGTTGACTCAAGCTTCTACACAGTTGATGATGTTTAAAAAAAAAATTCTGCATCATTCATAGGAAAAATGTGGTTTCTTGTTCATCATTCATAGTGTCATAGCTCTAATCTTTAGTTTAGCCTTGACCTGGAAGTTTTCAGGATTCAAGCTACAGAAAGTGGAGGTCAATGAAACATACTGAAGAAAGTGAATTTCCTCTGAGAGAGGAAAAGAAGGTGATATTTCTGAAGAAGACATGCTTTTGCAGTTAGCAGAGGTAACATTCCTTTCTTTTTTGGAAAGTTTATTTACAATTTTTCTTAGAGGATTTAAAATCTATAAAGCCTTTTCATTTTTTGCTGTTAGCAGTTCCCAAAGTATAAAATTGTTTTTTTATTCATGTGAAAAACACTAGGAGAGAGTGTGAATTTTCTACCCTGGTAAAGACTTGACAATACTTTTCCATGTTTTATCAGGAATTATTTTTCAGAAGGATAAGAAGGGGAGTTGTTTGCCTTCCACTTAAAATACAGTATTGTACTTTACGGGAAAGAGGTCTGGAAAGAGTGTTCAGGGAGTACAACATACAATACCTGCTCCCTCAAGAAAACTCCTCTAGTGAACGTTTAACAGCTGGTATCCCTACATTGTGCTACTTAAGTACAGAGCTCCCTGCCCGCTGATTTAGGCAACCAGGACAGACACATGTTGGGATCTGCCTCCCCTGAAATCAGTCTTTCCCAGTAAATCAGACTGGCCGCTGAGATAAACTAAGGCAGATATAATAAGCCAGCCCCAGCATTCCTTTGTGAAACCCACTTTCTGCTTTTACCAGAACTAGTCATGGTATCTTGAATTCCAGCATCAAGGTGCATGCCTCATCCAGTTGCAATGGCTGGAGAGAACACCCACTGTGACCATGTTTTTTTTCCAATGGGATGGGTTAGGAGGTACTTTCAGATCTGGATTCTAACAAACTCTTCCTTTGTATATTGAAATCACCTATGATCCAAAATCATATAGAGCAGGTTTAAAAACAAACGAACAACAACAAAACACAATCACACAGACACAGACACACACACAAACTCAGAACAAAACAAAACAAAACAAAAAAATGTAGTTGTGTGCAAACGGGGGAAGTAATCACTTTTGAACATTCGTTATTAACCAAGTGAACTCAAGAACAAAACATTAAATGAAAAGTATTCCAGATTATTTCTCTGTGTCCTATCTTTAATGGTAATATCTGCCTCAGTAATTCAAAGAAACTATTCAAACTCTGTTCTAAGGAACAATGTGTGGTATGTAGGTCAGCCTCTCCAGTGATTCTTTTTCTGTGACTTTCTCTGGAGATGGTGGAAGGTTTTTTTCCTTTTACTTTATATCTAAGAGCACAGTGTTCTACAGATTAATCTGAAAAATGCAGTGATTCACAAATAAATGAACAAAAATTAGAGTAAAAAAAAAATTGCTCTGTGAGACTCAAATAAAAAAATCAAGATAAAAACTGTCTTGGCTTTGTTTTAACACCACACTGACTCCCACAATAAAAAGAAAAGGAATAATACTGTCAGTAGGATAAAGAGACTTTTATGGGACTTCAGGAAAATTAATTGTATCAATTTAGCAATGCTGAATACTTAATAATGGTGAGCAGCTGAGAGTGACTCAGCATTACATCCAGTATGCCCATTCTCTCAGGAAGTGTTTCAATTCAACATGAAAATCAGACTAAGTTTTTTTTGATTGACAATGACTAAGACACATGTAAGATGCTAGGGGATTGAGTCATTCTTCTTGTTTTTCTCAAAGTCATAGCAGAAGAAATAGTTCAAGGAATTAACCTAGTCAGATTCTCAAACTGAATCTGATAATTTTTAAGACTTCAGGTGGTTTTCTAAGATCCTGTGCCCTTTTTGCTTCCCCTTTTTGTTTCCAGAAGGGAATTAGCTGTCACTGACATACATCTCCAGAGCTCATTCCACAGTCCTGCAAGCTGTTGCTACCTCTGGTGCCATCAGAAAAACTTTGCCTGCCTCTGTGTTTTTGTGCACAAGGTGCCACAATTCCTTTAACACTGCTGATTACCCAGAGTATGTGTTTATTCTGATAGCCAATGTCACTTTTACACAAAAAGGAGGTTGATTTTTTCATCACTTTTAAGCCTCTGCTGTAGCCAGCTGCTGCACCCTCCTGTTTACCAGGAATTGGTTTTGTCTATCAGTGAAAATCTCAACAGAAGGAATGAAAAAGCAACAATATCCTGGCTAGAAAGAAATGGGCAGAAACAGTGCTGTGAGACGAGAAAAATTTCTACTTACCCTGTGAGTGTAGTCTGCCACCAACAGATAATCTTCTTGGGATGTCTGGGGGGAAATTTCCACTCTAAGAAACTCATCAATAAACTTTAAAAAAACCTCCACAATTAATTCGGGATATATTCAAATGTGGACTTGTGCAAAGATCACAATGAGAGGTGGGACACGCCATTCACCACAATTTAATCTGAATCAATGGAGCTCTTGTTTGTAACATCTATCTTAATATCAAGCATACTGATAGGAGTCCTGAAAGATGTATCTCGTATAAAAATTAGGCAATAGCATCTGAATACATTGCATCATTAACTCTATTTTCCTAAAAGGTCATTAAGATAAATTTAAGTGAAGAAATACATACCCACATACACATATTACTGAATCCAGTGCAGTCATGTTGTAGCCATGTGAAGTATAGTACTATACTGTGGAAGAAAACCAAACAGTTCACCTCCTGTAAGAATACTCTAATAGTCGTGAACGGGAACAATCTGATTTAAGGTGACAACACAAGTACCAATGACAGCTCATTCAGTGAGGTTATAGCTTAGTTTACAGTAAGTCAACATAAAACCACCCAGAACTTGTAACTATTAAAACTGATTTGTGCTGTCTTCATTGATCATTGCAACACCTTTCAATTGAGACAGCTTTAATAAGCCTTTATCACTCAACCTGTAAGAACGCACATGATCATCATTTTATGTGGTAATCCTAAGAAGTAGATGCTCATGTCTTAATTTCAGCTTCAAAGTCACTGTTTAAATGTGCATCTGTATTATCAGTGGTCACAGGTCTCCTGTTTGCAGAGTCAGGCCTATCCTCCAGGCAGATATAAACTGCAGTGAGATGAGGTTCTGGTGGCAAAGCAGTGATTCCTTTGCTGCAAATTGGTCCATTACAGCAGTGCAACAAAAGTTACCAAGATATGTAGAATTTACAAGACTATTTCTATATTTCCTTTCATGCCCTCTAACCATTGAGTTTTCTTTTAATGCCCTTTTTTGATTCTAGGTTCATGCTAGTTTTCAATATGGGGAAAAGAGTAGGCTCTATTTTTCAGAATCTAAGCTTTTGGATTCATAACAACTCTGCCAGATATGTAAAAGAATGGTAAAGGAGTATTATAGGATTTTTTTACCTCTATTTTTCTCTGGCTGCTTATCTGCTTGTTCTGTGTCCTGGATATTACCATCACTAGTGTCTTTGCATCATCAATACATAGTCTGTCAGTCAGAGGCTCACTGACCATGCTTCCTCAACTCTTCCATATTCTGAAGTCCTAGAACTTCCAGAGCACCTAGCTATAGAGATCTAGTTAGAGGGAAACATTGGTTCCTGTAGTCTTAAAATAACCCAGTGAAGGAAAAAAAGGATGGCTAAAGGCCAACAAGGACTATGTAATGTATCTCTAACTGTCAGGAATTTTTTAATGCTTGTGTGGCTGCTCTATCTCATGCTTGGAGAATTTGTCACGTGCTGTCAGCACTGACTGATCTCCAAGTGTTTTTTCCAAGAGCAGCCCTTTCAAGTCACTACTGATGAACTTAGAGACAGAGACATTTTCCATAATGGAGTTGCATTCTCCTTTGTCATTTTTTTTCCTTTCTGGAGCAGTAAACAGTAAAAATTGCTATCCCATGTTTTTCACCTGCAGCCACATAGAACTGAAAATGTCTCTTGAAACACAAGGTGTAACAATGAAGATACTCCTCTACTGTTGCCCATAAGCTCATTGGCAAACAATTCCGATCCTCTCCAATGACAAACTCTTAGTTTGATCACTAATAGTCATTCCTGTGCTGCACCGAAGTATATGAGTTACATCTCTGTCAGCACAGCTACTTTCATAACAGAGACTGGCTCGCATTCCTGATGCTGCAACTAGACACACACCACAGTTGATTTTCCTATTTCTCACCCACATAGCACCCTTTGGTGTTATGTGTTCCCATTTTGGTGTTCCACAGGTGCAGCTCCAAGCTCATTAGCATAGCAGGGCACTGTTGTGTACCTATGTCTGTTTAGAGCAAGCAAACATAGCCAATAGTCTCTGTAGCTAAATCTCCAGTTCTTTTATCACATACTTGGTTTCATCCAAATTTGCCATCTTCAAAAGACTTGATCTTTACCAACCGATCTCTTCAGTTTTTCAAAGTGCTGCAAGCAGATGGAATGAATACATCCCATGAGTCACTCCAGACCCTTAGTGTGCACAGATTCCAAGTTCAATGCAAGCGCAATTTCCCATGTCATTTATGGTAATTGAAGATCATTGAGTGACAATTAATTTTTAGCACTGTTTGCCTCTCAGCAATGTTGTTTGTTATAAATTAAATTTACTCCGGGTCCTGAAGTGAACTGCATTGTGATTTTCCAACCAGTGTCTTCAGATGTTGAGAAGGGGTCTCTCTGGAACTCTTCCCATATTACAACACATATTGGAGGTGACTTCATTGCATCAAAAACTTCCTGTTTCCCTGACACTGATGTTTGTAAGGACCTTTTCTTCACTTTTTGATCATGAACTGAATAACACTAGCATGAAGCCATTATCTACTTCATTAATAATTTTCTCAAAGTGATGATGCACAGCACATAAAAGAGTCATTCCTGGACTGGACAGTAATAGCTGATATCTTTGAAGGAACACCAAATTTCTATTTATTTCCCCTTTTAAACCCTAAAAAAAAAGATAAACTGATGTATTCCGTCCTTTTCCTTCACCTGTAGGTTTTGAATCTCCTATGTTAAACTACTTACCAACTCACTCCTGTTTTCCTAAAGCAGTCACTTCTCCTAAATTTGGTGTTCTAAATTCATTATGGCAGGGTCTGTTAAAATGGAGACGTATTTTGGGCCTATCAATAAACAGTCTTATCAAGACCTATCTTGATGCATATAGAGATCTGTACAGCAGCTCTGCTTTGTACTAAATTATTGTAACAGGATCTATTTGACCATTTTGTTCCCATTAAGAAAGGCACTCAGATTCTGGGAGGTATCATTTAAAATGCTACTAAGGAGAGAATAACATAGACAATCTTGCATTCCTTTAGATGGTGGGGACCACAGGTGGTGCAGCATCAAACAGACTGTGATCTATGTGCAGCAGTGCTGGCCAGACCCCAACCATAGAAGACATTCTACCATTTCAGTCATTTGAGCTATTACCAGCCTTTCTTACAAGAAAACAGCTCATTTCAACAAAACATTATTTCTACAAACAGAAATGTTGCTCCCATGAGAACTTTTTGCTGCACCATTAGGTAAAGGTAAGGCCATGAAGGAGACATAATCACTAGTACTGAGGGGGAGATGCCTGCAGGCTCCTCCGTTGTAATGAGCTGGTGGAGTCCTTCAGCCAAAGGGTGTACAGCATGACAGAAGCAGCTTAGCGCAGCACAGCACTGGTCTGTGCCTATTTAGGATAGCAATTATGTGGATCACTCACTCATCAATGTACATTGGTCACTGATTCAGCACTAAATTGCTCTTCAGGAAAAAAAAGGGGCTAAAAAACCCCAAACAACTTATTAGGACTATGGGAATAACTTCCCAAGTCAGAATGAACTTAACATTCTTATTCTTGCACCAAAGATAATAATGTAGTGTAGGACTTAATGATTAGATAAGTATACAATATGTAATATCACATTTCACAAAGGTGTTGCTTCTTCATAGGCTCCAGATTAATTACAATGCATAAGTAATTTAATAGGAAACTAGAGAAGATATCTGCTGGTGGTGGTGGTTACAGGCATAAGCAATGCCATTGTCATGGTCCTGACTCCAAATACGAGGTTGCAAAGGTCAACTGAAGTGTTTGCATAATATTTGGACTAGAGTGTTGGTAGAGGTGTTGAGATTAGGTAGGTAAGTAAGAACAGAAAGTACATGTTTGGCGTTGATCACACGGAGCTGACAGGAGAAAAACCCCCACATTTTTAGAAACAAATTGTGCCATTTGAACAATGACACAATACTCATACACAGTGGGAAACATGCATAAAAATCATAAAAACTTCAGAAAGGGTTTAATCTGAGCCATTAAAACCATAAGCAAAATTGAGTCAGCATCAGAAGGAAAGCCATGCATAGTGCAGGAGTGAAATCATTCACACTGACAAACAGCACCTGCAAAGTTTTGTTACAAAAAAGGACATCAACAGGAAATGGTACACACAGCGTACTTGCTGGAAAGTAGTGAAATGGCTCACACAGCCTTGTCCATACTTATTGTAGATTGTGCAGCATCATGGACTGTTATCTGTCGTCTTTGTGGTAAAAAAAACCCCACACCTTTACATTCCAAGTAGCACTGCATGAGAGAGACAGCAGTTAAACAAAAGCCCATTCTCTGTTCCGTGATGGATGAGTCAGTGTAGGTAATGCTGGCAACCTAAAGAAAATACATGACTGTGTGACATTCCTGTGGTCCTTGGAGAAGCACTGCAAGGAACTCAGTCAAGGAGTGCAAGAAGCATTCACCACAAGCTGACAGAAAGACATTAATAGGAAATGATGCTAGGGGTCTTCCCAGAGGCAGTGCAACTGCCAAAAAATGGTGAGAAGAATGTGAAACAACTAAAACATAGTAATGCCTTTTTGATCAGAGACATGAATTATTCACACTTAAGTCCTCCCTCCCTGTCTTCTTCAGCTACAGCTTATCACACTTCCCTTCTTCACACACATCCCTTGTTTTTTCTCATACTGACCTCACTTTCATTTTTTTCACTTTTATTTTTTCACTTTTATTTCTCTGGCAGAAATATTGTTTTATCCTACACTCAGTTAGTGTACACAAATGAAGCCTTGATGTACACAGGTTGGAGGCTGTTGTAACAGAAGACTTGATGATGCCTGTCTCTAGGCACACCCCCACAGAAAGCAGGTGGATTTAGTCTGACTCAAAGGCTTTTTTCATCACCTCATGAGCAAAGCATAGAAATGAATAATTTTGGGGGCTTAAAAGCAATTTTATTTTCCAGTTTTCCTCAAACTCAAAGTAAAAAAACAAACCAAACCAAACCAAAAAACCTGAGCACCATTTTTTTTCAAACTTTCCAAATAAAATTGCATTTGGATGGAACTCACATCTGGAACAGAGAAAAGTTTCTGAGTGCTTTTATCCATTAAAAGCAGGATATTTGGTTGTAAACATGACGTAACCTTAGCACTGCCCATAATACCCAGAACAAGGTGGCATCAAGCTTTCATGTCTTTAATTGCATATGCACATATATATGACTTTCTGTCTCTCATCATACTCTTTCCAGAGTCTTGATTGCTCATCAGGATTCTATCAGTTGTTTTGTATATAATGTATGGATAGATAAGTACCATGGCAATTTTCCATCAGACAAATGCAGTGTTATATATCCCATGTAATTGCCAATATTAGTTTGTGATCAAGTCTCCCCCAATATGGAGTGGGCACAGTGAAACAGTCACTGTGGGGAAGATGAAGTGACATCTAGCAGAACCCTTCTGCCCACCCCCCATCCTGGCAGCAGCCTGTTCTTTCTTCCCTCATCCCCCTCTTTCCTGAAGGCCTAGGAATAATGACTATCCTCCTGCAGTATGAGGACAGCTGGCAAGGCAGAGACAACTACAGGGAAGAAGATTGAGACTGGAAGCATATAACCATGTGTGTGCCTCTGTACTCTGCTTGGGGTCATTTCTGGCAGACAGCAGACCATGGTGTTCAGAAGGCATTGCAAGATTGATCTTCCCTTTTTCACATTTTGTGCTACCCTTTCCCCTCGTGTTCCCGCAAACCATGAATTTCTCAGCCAAAACTGAATTGCATCCTCCTCTGTCACAAAACATGGATGCTGGGTAACAGTGTATGGCAACTGCTGAAAAAAAAAAGATGAGGAGAAGAGCACAGTGACAATATCTGCAACAGGGCTGGTTTAGGTAAGCTCAGAGTACATTTCTGTGCCTGTATGTTTCTCATTAACAATTATATCAACAGATTTGTATTCTTTTTTTGAACTTGTGAGGGCACAGGTCTCAAAGGGCTTTTTCCAATTCATATTCTGTCTTATCAAAAGAACTGAAACTTTCACGTTTGTAATCTTATTTTCTTTCCACTACAGAATTAATCATTAATAGCATTAAATTCAGTAAAAACACCTTTAAGAGGTCTGCCAAAAGCACGTTCAGCACTTGTGTGTTTTGGCTCCCAGGATAGTTTTGCCCTGACTCACTCATGTTCTGAGAACAAATCAGGGAGTTAAATTTATTAAGTAATTCCATTCTTCTTATAAGAGTAATTCTTAGAGGCTTTAATAACAAGCAGTTATGGCTCATTTCCACCTGATTAACTTAGTTTTTATCCTTGATAAACCTTTTTTTTTTTTTTTTTTACTGCACCAGCTGATTGTGCCTCCTGTTATAATGAATCAAAACAAAGCTTTGTCAGCCCAGCCACAGCCTGACACACTGTGTGGTGTCATGCAGGAGAGCTGAAGAAGCCCAGTGAATGTGTAGAGGTCCAATACCTCTGCATGGAAAATGTGTTAACCCATTGTTTCCAGTGTCTTGAGGGAGTTGACTTGTATAGAATTAGGAGGGGAGATTAGACAGAGAAAGACAAAAAAATCCTTCTGAAAAATAAGGTCTAGACTGATTTCCAATATTCTAATACTTAAAGATTATTTTAAATGTCCCTATTACCAAAATATAACTAAACTACAACAGAAATTTCAGATTTTCAAGGTCAATGTTAGGCACAGCAACAAGTTTTTTCAGCGGGCATTACCATTCAATTTTTCTGACTACACAGATTTCTTTTACATTCTGTGTGAAGCAGAAATTTAAATTAAGGAAATTCTATTAAGAAAAAGCCTCATTTTTTCAAAAAATCTAGTTACCTTAATGTCAACTGGCTTGCTTTCTTGCCATCTAATGCCCTAAATTTTATTCTATATATTATATGTCTTGTACAAATTATAAAATGCTGTCACAAAGTTTGTCTTCCACAAATCACAAACATTAGGCATGAGAATGGTTTATTTGCAAAATAATTACATTTTTGAAGAAAAGAGATATTGCAGACTCATATATTTCCTCTGCATCATCACTGATCACGCTTAGAATGCCCATCCTCCTAGTGTATTTTTTCAGTGTTTTGTTGGTTTTTGTTTGTTGGTTTTTTTGGGGGGAGGGGAGTGTCATTTTACTGTTGATGTTAGTAAAGTGTTAAAAGAAGTAATGTTTTAAGGAAACATATTTCAAAATAATTTTCTGCTACTTTTGTAAAGAAGGTGCCTGGTGTTTTGCATACAGTTCTAAGTATATGAGGGGGCAGTGTCAAGAATTTCTGGCTACATTTTATTTAACTGTCCTCCATAGATAAAGAGACTCTTTATTCTTAGTGGACCCGTATGGAGCAGCTGATGGAGCTTAGAGTGCTGCAGATAAAGGGAGGATTGCTAGAGGATTAAACAAGGAGTCAAGGTGAAATTGAATCCCTTCCTCTTTGACATCTCAGGCATTTGTGATCCTGATGGCTGGAGCTCTTGGCATGAAATGCTAGAAAGCACCTTGTCTGCATTCCCTCTCCCCACCCATCCCTGTCTCTTTAATAAAAGTGTTGTTGAAAACTGCAAGAAACAAAGAGAAACTCCATTTCAGGGATGGGGGTGGAATCTCCAGGATTTTTTTTTTGCATGTGAGCATGACAGATGGAAAATGTTTCCGAGGGAAGTCTACACAAGTGGCGGCCAAGAACTCCATGTGTAAATGCACTTGGCAAACACAAAAGAAAAAACCACCTCTGCCTCCTGCTTGATAGCTGCTTTATTCCATACCTCTCCAAGTTCATGACATGTCTCTTTATTTTGACAATGTCTCATGGCAAGCCCAGGTCTCTCAGTTCAATCTGTACAAGGCACACCTGAGCCTGGGGTGTAGCCCTGTAGACTGCATTTGATGGTCAGATCTGATTCCACACTTCCACCAGCCCAGGAGTCATATTGAAATATAATAAAGTCATAATTTATTATTTCATTATTCAATATTTACAACACAGTAACAGTATCAGGACCTGGGTATACATACTCTGTTATTTTTGAAACAGTTTGAAACATTTGCTCCTGTGCCTCAGATTTACTTCTTAATCAAAACTTAACTAAAGACATAGCTACCTTGTTGATTTCTTGATAAGGTCAAGATTGCAGTCACCACTGATCAGTCAAACTTCAGCCAGGATAAATAACTGTTGCTTTTTTTAAAGCCACCTCATCATGTAGTGTAAGAAAGTCAATGCACCATGTTATCATAGTCTCACATAAGAATCTGGTGTCTGAATTGGAAAGCATGAGGCTATTCTTTCTCCAGAATATCAATCACAGAGTAATTAATGGGTTTCATCTCATCTCCTACTTGCTGTTACAATGACCACACCATCTTTCTCACTATTTGCTGTCTTCCTCTCCCTACTATTGTCTGATGAACAGAACCCCCTCTTCTTCTTTCATGTCCCAGTTTTGAAGATATAAAAATGCTGGGTACATTTCTCCATCTTCCTATTTTTTGTGCCTGGCTTTGGAGTTTCATGTCTTCTATACTTTTTTTCTCCAATTTTACAGAAAGAAAAAGAAATATTCATTTCAAATTCACACTTTAACAGACAGCACAGATGTAGTCTATGGGTAGTTAAGGATAAATCCAGACACAGCCCTTATTGTTTACAGTCACTAAATAATCACAGGAAAAGTTTTAGAAAGATCCCGAATTCCTGGCTTGTCACTGTATGATAAGATAATTGTTTCATGTGATTCTGAAGAGCAGGTCAGAAATCCAGTTTCGATCTGACAGAGTTACTGTTATTCACAAAAATATCCCATAACTGTTATCTCTGGAAGATAACATCTACATTTGTTCTCTCATAACTCTTCCACTCAGAGTAATTGTCCTGGCACTTAGCAAATCCAAGGACAGGCTGAAGAAGTTGGATGGAGCATGAGAAATTATTATGCTACATCCAGTTTCCCATAATAGCTCCAAGGGCAGGCCAAAGAATAATGTCAAAAAATACCATAACTTATAGAAAGTCCAAGATATCCTGATAATGAGATACCCATTTTGGTAATATAGATCAGGACTATTTCTATAGAAAAAATATTTCCTGTGTAGCATTTCTTCAAGAGCAAATAATCTACTTAAACTTTCAAAGTGTTCTTTTTAAACTAGGTTTCTTTCCTTGCCTTAGTAAGAAATCCTAATGGTGGGACATTTATCATCAGCAGTTTTTTTATATTACATAGAAACCTAAGCATGGCCGTTCCGGATAAAACCAAAGATAAGGAAGAGTTGAAGAACAGAGGGAACATTTAGGACTATATCTTAAGAATGTTATCCCATTTTTTACCAGTTCGTAGCTCAGGGATTTCCTGAAACAGAAATTCTGTCTGTGCATTTAACACTCCTTTTGGAGGTATTTTCATCCCGTGAATGAATCCAGTTGCTTTAGGAATACAGCAGTGGAATTTTGAACCCAAAAATATCAAAGCTGTCCCAAGGGGAGTATCAAATACATGTTCATATGTATGGAGTTCATATACATGCAACTAAAAAAAGTAGCAAAGAAAGTAAAACATATGAGCTTCTTCTACAAAATATGTGCATAAATTGAAATTAAAATGTAAAACTGACTATCAGAAATGCTGGAAGAGAAAATTATACAGGACAACAAATTCTAATTATCAGTATAATGATTCCTTATCTAACACTGGATACTACTAGTAGACCATATTCTCTAAAAGAGAGACTCTTTTTTAACGTGCAATTGCACAAGAGATGTGTTTTTAATTGCCAGGAGACAAAAGGAAAAGGAAAAACAGCACACATAATTATTCCGAGATAATTATTCATTATGGACTCGGCAATCTGACACCTACTGATTCACCCA
>JANHFX010001618.1:10430-28511 GCA_027560015.1 Chloroceryle amazona | reverse complement strand
ATTCTCTAAAAGAGAGACTCTTTTTTAACGTGCAATTGCACAAGAGATGTGTTTTTAATTGCCAGGAGACAAAAGGACCTCAGTTTTATATCTTGCCTGAAAAACAGCACACATAATTATTCCGAGATAATTATTCATTATGGACTCGGCAATCTGACACCTACTGATTCACCCACATCATTTTATTGTAGTGCCCACATTTTCCTTTGAGATGCCAATCTACAAACTTGATTTCAACTTCATTAAGGCAATGGGAATGTTTAAGATAGCTTTAAAGCAGGACTTGCATTTTAATCAAGCTCAGGGTTTAGTCATAAACATCCCAAAATAAATAAGGGTGGGAATTATGCACTACATCACTGGAAATGCCCATGTCCATGTCCTTATTTCATGATACATGGCAAAAACAAGTTTCTAAGGCACTAGAAGACCCAGAGGATGTTGTTAGTGCTTCTGAAGCTTTACTTGGTTCTGTGTAACTGATTTGTTTGTTGACATTCTCTGTCCTGTTTATTTTGAAAATTGTGTCAAGACCAAAGACTCAGGGGACATAGCTGCAGATCTGGCAGTGGTCTCTGGTCCAGTGTTGCACAAGGGAAGGAAAACAGTGACTGGCCAGGAAATTAGAGTTGTTTTTATTAGCACTTTATTCACCCCAATCCACCAAGCAGTTCCCATAAGGATTTAATTACAAACTCAAAAGCAATTGGGGGAAAGTGTTAGACTTCATTTCTTTAACTCATATCTGGGAAACAACCAGACACCTCAGGAAAATTATTTATTATTGGTACTAAATGTTAGCAGAGTTCTGCTCACATCACCAAAACACCAGATGTGTGTAATATTTAAGTGATCAGTCTAAAAGCACATTAGTACACAAGGGTACAATTCCCCTCCTGCAAGTATATTTGGAATTTACCCTCAGTAAATTAAAGGTCTATGGAAAACTTATCCTGAAATTTAGTAAGCAAACAGACTGTCAGTCCCATTTTGAATGGGAATTAGTACTACCAAGTTTTATTTGTTTGTGTAATTCAGACAGAAGTTTTCTGGGTTCCCTCTCAGCAGAATGAACAGGGAGCAGCAAAACATGGTGTGGTTTTATTCATGCTAGGATGGAGATGTACATTAGAAGATATTAGGTCTGGACAGCTATATATCTGTTATCTCCACTAGTGATCAATATATAAATTGAAGCAATCTTCCTGTAAGTGCCTGTATTGAATAGTGCTTTCTATTCACATGCACTCTTGTACATCTAAAAAAAGTTGTTATTAACTCAAATAGTGTTTTTAATAGCTTTGATGCAAAACAACTTTTCTAGTTCACACAGATTTTATTAGGATTCTTTAGTAAATCTGGTAGTAGACAATACATATTTTTAAAGGCCAGGAATGCTTTTCCTTCCCCAATCACTGACAGAAACACAATGTTTTGCTGACCTTGGAGAATTTAATATTCAAGGAAATCTTCATGTCTCTGTTGAAGAGGAAGAAAAAAAAACAAGATAATCCTGGAATTTTACCATATTACTAAAGGATGCAATGACTCACAGACCAATACGAGTAAAGCACAAACATCCCTGTATAGATATGACTGAGAGCTAAACTTAATTTATTGTATCTTGGCTACTTCATTCCCAAAATACGTTTCCTTTTCTCTGAGATAAGAATAACTTTGTTTTCCTCTCTTATTCTCTAACAGCAATGTTTGTCAATACACTGTGCCCCTGTGATTATTCATTATAAGAAGACAAAAAAGTTGGCATGTGATAGAACCACAAAATATAGCTCAGTGAAACATTTTAGAGACTAATTTATTATGGTATACAGACACCCTGCAAAGCAAATGCCCATTTGTTTCTGACATGATGATTACAAATTATTTTTTTCAGTACAACTTAATTGGTGATTATTCACACATAACATATTCAGGCATAAGCTAAGGTCCAGGTTGCAGTAGTCCCCTGGTATCACTATCAGATTTGACAAGCATACCATCCTGCATGCCATAGTATGTCTCTGGTCACACAGTTACTCAGTCTTCTTCAGACTCAGGTCCATCCACATGCTTTGATTTGAACAAATGTGAGGTGTCATAAAATAGACTTCATGTTTGGTAGGAGAACTTTAACAGTTGAAATGAGAAATGCTGGTAGATTTTTAGGATATGATGGAGCTGGAGATAAGAGTGGCCTAACTAAACACCTCTTTCTAATTAGGATCATTTTTATGAATTGGTCTATGAAATATTGAAAGCATATTGTGTACCTGCACAGAAAAAAAGTGAGAAGTAAATTTAAAACTCATTAATGCTAATTATCAAGGAAGTTTCTTAATAAAGTCACATCCTTGAAAAAAGTACTTGAAAAAATTTCTTGCCTCGATAGAAACATGAAAAAGGACACTTGGCAGGGATTTCTTCTTTGCTTTTGGGCTCTCTACATATCTGGCTCTATTCCCAAGTAATTTAATTTATAAATGCTTATGAAACCTATATCCATTGGTTAAAACTTTAGGAACTTATTTGGAGTCTAAACTTTTACTGACACATTATGATCACAGTTAAAATGCTAACTTTGCAGAAAGCAGACTCACATTAGCAGCATCTTACAAGGATATTTGAAACTAAAGCTTCCCTAACATCTAGTATAAAAATCTACTTAAACAGTTTAAGTAACAATCATTAATTTTTAAGGTAGTTGCCTTTATTATTCTCTAAATGGGAATCAGGCATAGGATTCATTTCACTGACTTTATTTATCTATCATGTAGACACATATGTCTGAGCAAATGTCCCTGGGCTCTCCTCAACAGATAAATGAACTTTTAGAGTCATTCAGGCCACGATGTCTAAAAGAAATCTTAATAAATGTGCTCTAGAAATGCCAGCTTCTCCCAATGAAAATACAGAAAGCTGAGAGGAACCAGCTCACTTGTAGACATTGCACCATAGACCTCTAAGTGAAATGACGCCAACATGAATCTCTTCACACAGCCAGCACAAAGACAGCAAGCTTTTACCCCTTATTCTGTAACATTGTGTCTCTGAGACAATGATGAGGCTTCCACTCAGATAGATGCGTGGTAGTATCACCATCAGTCTGCTACCCTAGCTTAGTGATGGTGGTTGAGGGAGGCTGTTGCTACAAGCAGTCCTTGCACATTATTTTTTCAAAGGCATTGGCCATTTGAAAGCTTGATATAAGAAAGTCAGAAATGGATGTGTGCTTCATTTAGACAGTCTATTTGGGGATTTTTATTTTTTTTTTTAACTTTTACACTTCTGCAACACTGAGGAATTACACAGAGCACCATTTGATGCAGCACTGAAGAGACAGAGTTCCACCTTTGTGTCCACTCTGCTCTCAGTGAGACACTTCTGAAATGCAAATGGCATAAAAATGCCACACAGCTTTCTCTCAGAGAGTATCTGTCTGGGAGAGACATTATAAGGAGAATCTTTATGGCTGCCAGACCATGGATGTGAGAGAGGACTGTACTGGAATGGTGGAAAGAAGCAAAACTCTCATAATCTTCATATAATGGGAACCCATAGAACTGTCTGTTCTGACCTGCACTGAGATAGGAGCAGACAATCAAGAAACTGAGATGGGGTCATGGAAGTCTCCTAGTCAGTAAACTGAGAAGAAACTCAGGGCAGCAAAGATTCCAGCCCATATATAATAAGTATGGTCACATATGTTTGTATTCAGTGCTGGTGAAAACAGGAATGTGTTATTAACATTGTTTTTGCACATTAGATACCTTACAAGGCTCTGAGTTAATTGTAGAGACGTTTCTTGTCTACAGTAGTAGTTAAATATCCATAATTACACCTCAACCAAGTATTTGATCTTTTAATGACTTGATAATGTAAATGAAAATTTTGAGCTTCTTTGTTAACCTTATTCCTTTTATGGGGTTGCCTGCATTGTAGGCTGCCAGTTTTTATTCAAGGGTTTGCTAAAGCTGATATTTTTAACAGCACTCAACTACCTAATATACCATCAAGAGAAGAACTAAAAAAATTCAAACCATGTTGGAAAGTATTTACCCTGAGTTTAGATTCAGCCTTTGCAAAACATCCAGTCCTCAAATAATTGGAGAGAAGGATATAAGATATAATTTTATGGAAAAATCACCCAAAGCTATTAATTCATCCCTTTTCTGGAAATATTCCAGATGAACACAGAAAACCAAGTCTGCCCAGCAATTCAGGAAGAGAAAGTAAAAACACCAAGCCCTTAATCAAACAAGTCATTACATACAACCTATTTTCCTTGCACAGAGTGCCACACCTTATAACAACAGACAAATATGTTTAGTACCCAGTAGGAATGTCAAATAGTTATCATAACTAGTTTGTAAGACATTTGAGATTCACAGTATCTGCCTGTAGCCAGCTTGTTTCAAATTAGATTAGTCCGACTCAATTTTCTATTCATGTTATGTATAGTTATTTGAGGTAGAAGGCTATCAACTCAGAGCAGGCAAACAAGGCTCCAAGCTTCAGTCCTTTTGAAAAGCATGTATAAGTTATGTCCTTTCCCCCCAAGTGTCATTCCTACACCCGGCATATAAATATCACGCTGTGTGACGTTAGTGCATGTGCAAATGTGCAGTAAGTTTGGGGATATTAAAGCAGTCCCAGCCTACCAACCCAGGGAAATCTGTACATCTGTGACTAAATGGGTATTTATTATTTCCTGAGCTCTGTGCTGGCAGCCAGCCAGCAGAGTGTGTACATTGAAATTAGAATAGATTGGGAGGCAGGACTTTGTTCCAAATTGATCTGGATGACGATAGTAATTCTGAAAGCAGCTCCACTTTTTTAACGGTTCATTGTGTGTTTCTAAAAGGTGGGGGGAGAGACATTAGGAAAATAACAGGAAGAAATCTAAGCCCAGGATATATATTTTATTATTATTATTATTTGATTCTCTTACACCATTATTTTGTTATCATCAGCACAAGATTTAGAGCCTGCAAACGTCACATGCAGAAATGAAAGGAGCAGAAATGAAGAAAATGCTATTTCTAGTCATCTAATTATTATTTAGCAAATTTTCCTACTGCAAGGGCTTGTATTGTAAAGACCAAATGGTTTTATAAGCTGTGTTAATTCCAGCAATGAAAAAAAAAAAGAATTACTGTTAATAGAAGTAATCTATGTTTTTAATGTGGTTGATAGGTCTTTACCCATTAGTTTACTGTTGAGTTTTACTCCACCCTTGCAAATGGGAGGTGTACATACAACCCCACCTTTGACTATTTTTTCCTGTAACATTTAATATCTACCATATATAGCAGGATATTTTATGTGCTACTTTTTGTTGTTTGTACTCGTCCGTGAAATGATTTGTGAAGTGGTAAGTCAAGAACAATAAAGATATTAAACATCATCATTAATTTCATTAGCTTATCAGAAGCAATGATAATTTTTTATGCTTTGAATATTTGCCAGAAAGACAGACCAGGCAGAAGGTTCAGCAAGCATCAGAGTATTCTGGGAGTAACTGCTTAAAAATAAGATCTAATAAAATGGAAAAAATATGACTCCTGAGATGACATACTTTTAAATAATTACAGCAGGAACTGACCTTGTGGCACTATTCTTTCATTCCTCATGACTCAGTATAGAAGATGATATAAATGTAACTGGAGTAATTCTGCTTTCACCAAGTGCCAGAACTCTGTATAAGTTCATCAGTGTTATTCCTAAACAGCTGTCTTTACATTGTCTGGACAATCATTGACCCTGTTCCATGTTGTAAGACACATTGAATGTTCAATACATAGATTTACATCTCGGATTTGACCACGAGTTCAAGGTATATCTGAGACATTCCCCAAGGACACGTGGAGAAATAAATTGCCACCTATGGCTAGCTGATTTGAATATATAATTGCCAAAAGCAACATACTCAATTCACTTGGTGACACCTTTAGCCATCCTTTAATATGACTCATTTTGAGTTATAGCTTTCTTCAAACACAAGTAACACCCACAGGCCTGAGTTCTTTGTTTAGAAGTACATGTTAAGTGACTTGAACATATAGCTTTCAGCCATGTAATTTACATGCTATCAGAGAAAAAGAAAAAATGATGAAAGCTCTGTTTTCTTTACATCAATAAAATTCCTGTTGAGTGCCAGAGCAAGCAGCTGTTTTCATGGCCCTTTGCTACCACCAGTGAGCACTGAGAAATTTCTCAGTCAAAAGAATCGGGTGCTTCACTTCCTTCTCCTTCAGAGCACCACAGAATAAGGCTTTCATGTTTAAAGTCATGCAAGGCATCTTCTAAACTTTTATAACAATAATGTCATGACCTGAGCAATTCAAAGGATATAGCTTCCTCAAAACTGAAATCCTCTTTAGCATGGGCAGCTGTGTCTCAGTGGAGCGTGGCTTCCCGTCCTCCTTGGAGCACACAAATGTTCATTGCCTTTGATCTGGCTCCCCTTGCAGCTGCTCAGCAGTATATCTAGGAGCTCCGTAAAGATGTGATACAGCTCTGAGCTGTATTAGTGCCTGGCCCAATTTGTCCCAGTTTCCAGAAATGATCTGTCTAGTCTGAAAGCAACAGTGCAGCAGTTCACAATATTCCCTTTCTCCATCCTTCGTGTATCCATGCTAAGCCATAAATCCCAATGATTTGACTTGAGACTCGGCTGAGATCCTCAGAAAGGAATTTCTTATGGTCCAGAAAGAAACATAAAATGGTGTTGAGATAACACCATAGACTCTTCTGAAAGCGGGTGGGGTTGTACACAAAAAAAGCCCTCAAGAAAACAGCACCCTAAACAGATGTTTCACACAGATTCTCATGGAGTCAAGGAAGGAAGAATCAAAGTGCCTGGTATCTGATGGGCTCAAAAGCTTTGCAGTGCTACAGTCATGATATTTTAATATATAAATTTGCAGATAGGGAACTAACTACATATTACTGAGTTCCAGGTAAACTGTTAGAACACTCCTCAGTTTTCTGCATACTGCACATTAAGTCCCTTTTCTTCTGTTCTGTCACATCAGGCTATATTAGCCTATTGCATAACACCATAGAATGAGAAGGGGAGAGGAAAAAAGGCTTTGGATAGTAAAATCTTCTCTCATGAGCCATTAACCTCTCTTTATAGATAAATAGCTGAATGGAATATGCACATTTTCAGTAATCCACCCATCTCTTCTTTAAGAAGTTCTTTGTAGGAGCCTAGTCAACATGAATTGTGTCAAAACATTCATTGCACTCTGGAAGGACTTAGTGAGCACCACATAGTGAGTTGCTGATAATGACAGGTGTGTGCCTCTCTCCCTTGTTTGTTAACAAAGCAAGTGTTAAATTTGTTGCTGTAAATTAAAAAATCCTATTTACTGATGATAAAGGGAATATGCAGAAGACATAAAACAACAAACAATATACTACTATTAAGTTAGAGCTGAACAATCATACTGTCACTACCTTCAGCCTAGAAGCCTCTTTTGGTAGGCTGGCCTGGATTCCTTTGTCTCTCTCTCTGGTAAAAAGCATCAAGTACATTTTTAGCTTTCCTGAAAGTAGTATTTGCATTCCAGGACCTGTTAAACATTTACTAAGCATGCATAAGAACTTCTCAGTCACCTTTTAGAAGTGGTCTCTGAAGTTCTAAGGGGCATGATTTTGTTGCAGACACCAGGAAGAAAACCAGGAAGGGAGTATTTCCAAAGTATAATTCGTTTGTTATATGCTGCTGTCTGATTGCTGAAAGAAAAAAGAATTATGTGATGCTAATGTCTATCCTAACATTAATAACTTCTGAATCTACTGCTGATTTTCTACCATCTTTGGTGAAATATTGAATATTCAAGACTTAAACTATACTCATATTTCTGTTGCACAAATGAGTCACATCCTTGGGTACTCCATTCTCTCCCTTGAGAATGATCTCATTGCAATCATCACCATGGTACCTGCTGAATGCTTATATATATTTCTTAGGAAATGTTAAGATTTTTAGGAATTTTACTAGATCAAATTTCTTTTTAATTTAAAATTTGATGATCAGAATTACCTCTCAACATTTGCTTGAAAGTAGTTGAGTCTAAGAATTTTGATGAATATTGGTGAGAAGCACAATAAAACAGTGAAAACTCACTTTGATAATATATGAATATTTATTGACTTTTTTACGGTAACTGCCACGCAAAATGCCTAAACAGCTTCTTAAAGCTCTTCCTCATCTATAAAGGTTTAATATGGGGAAACATAATTTATTCAATCCCAGATCCTTTTCATAGCTCTTTTTTTTCTCACTCCCTCCATAGCTTGTGCTGCTGTCCTTGCCAATGGCATCCTTCAAGTAATAACCCAGGTATCCTTTGATGCAAGGTTGCACACTGGCAGGACACAGAATCTGAAGTGCTATGTGAAGTTGTATATTAGTTTTTCATTATAAAGTTTTCTCCTTTAGAAGTTCTAAGGAAACCACAATTTCCTTTCTCCTGCTTTTAGATATATATTCACTCACAGTTAAGAACATCTCCCATAACAATTCATTTCCCAGGCCTCACTGATACTTAGGTGCAGTTCAAGCAGCACCTTTGATTCTTAAATAATCTTTATCTTTCCATTCAGGTGATGAGGAATCCTATGAAGAAATGGCTTCTTGCATCTCACTAAATAAGATCATGTAACTCTTTAAGCAATACCATATTAACATGCATATGAAATGTACACATAGGTAATTTATTTGCCCAGTATAGAACACTGTGCTTGGTTAGATAAGTAGAGGAGGTAATTTTAAAATCATTAATTGATTTACAGTATTGTGCATCAAATAAACTCATTTGCTGTTCTGTATCAAATTGTACTCCATAAACAGCAGTGACAAGAATGGAAGCTAGCCATTTATCATGTTAAAAACAAGGACTTCAAGGCCAATGGGCTGCAGTATCTATATAAAGTGGCTGTATTTTTATGCCTTTGCTAAGTTTTGTAGCTAAGTGGCTCACCTTGTAAGCACTCTGCTATGCCAGTTGTACACAGTATGGGTATTTATGTAAAGCATTCCCCTGAGCTTAGTGAATTTATTCGTGTACACTCTCAAAAATACAAGTGCGGTTCATACAGTGTAGCCCTCGGCATGTGTCTGAGACTGCACAGAGCTCAAAAAGTGATAGCTCTGCAATCTGCTGGCTGGAGCTTGCAGGGAAGATGAGCAGAGAGCAGTAAATTAGAACTGCAACTCAGAGCTGTGCCATCATCACTTACAAGTACTTATAAATTGTTTATCCTCCCCCTTCATGCTGTAGCTATAGGCTTTCATGTCCCTACATCTGCTAAATATGACTGCTCTGCTTACTTACCTATCTCCCAGAGAGTACGACTCACATAGAGCTTACATCACATGCTAAGTGGTAAAGAACCAGCTTTGTGCTGAGTGTTGTTATCTGTCTTAATTTTGATTGATTTACTTTTGCCTGCATTTGATCAGATTAGAGGCGAACATGGTTTAAGAGTAATAGCTAATGTGAGAAGGCTGAATTTTTCTTTGCCTGTGCATGTGAGTCTAACAAAAAAGAGTGCAGGAGAGGTGTAAGCCAGTATTAAACAGATTGATTTTCATTCACATATCCCCTTTGGCTCTTCATCACAGCACCTCCTTTGGCTTGCCACAAACCACCCCTTTCCAGAAGCAGCTACACAGAACAAGGACAAATGAGAGGGCAATGGAATCGCAGAACCATAGAACTGTTTTGGTTGGAAGACACCTTTAAGATCATCAAGCCCAGTCATTAACCCAGCACTATCAGGTCACCACTAAGCCATGTCACTAAGCACTACACCTACACATCTTTTAAGTACCTTCAGGTCTGGTGACTCTACCACTTGCCTGGGCAGCCTGTTCCAGTGTTTTACAACCCCTTCTATGAATAATTTTTCCTAATAACCAACCTTAACCTCCCCTGGCACAACTTGAGGCCAGTTCCTCTTGTCCTATCTTCTGTTACTTGGGAGGAAATTGACCTACACCTGACTACAACCTCCTTTCAGGTAGCTGTAGAGAGCAATAAGGTCTTCCTCCAACCTCCATTTCTCCAGGCTAAACAACCCCAGTCCCTCAGCCATTACTAGTAAGACTTGTTCTCTAGACCTTTCATGAGCTTTGTTTGTCTTCTTTGGACGCACTCCAGCACCTCAATGTCCTTCTTGTATTGAGGATCACAGAAGTGAACGCAGTATTCAAGGTGTGGCCTCACCAGTGCTGAGTACAGGGGGATTATCACTTCCTTAGTCCTGCTGGACAGACTGATTCTGATACAAGCCAGGATGCTGTTGGCCTTTGTGGCCAGTAAACCAATCAGCTGAAATAACATGTTTGGTTTAGCGCACAAATGTAATGCTGGTCCAGTTTTAGACAATACAACTCAGTCCACTGCAGAAACTGACAGTATCTGCCACCCAGGGTCATAGCTGTGTCCTCACCTCCATGTGGAGGTGTGAGTGCAGATCAGCTATGGATTGGCATAATCCTACTACCTGTTTAACAAGAATAAATGGGAACAAAAGAAAGCAAAAACTTGTACATTCAAGACTCTCTTTCATCTAACGAGCATACTCTGCTTTGCTGTGCATGTTACTCTCAGTGTTCCTATGGCAATTTTATCATCTAAGATGCAGGAGATATTGGCTTGATTAGTCCAGCTCAATGGTTCATGACAGAACTGAGATCTACGCCTTTACTCTCAGCCCTCTGCTTCGACTGCTAGATGATGCTGATGACTAGATCCTTGAAGTTACAGGAAAGCTTGCTCAGACTCATCTGTTTCCAGGCAATATCACAGAGATACCTCTTTCTTTAAAATTGACTGTAATTGAAATACTTCAATAAACTCCATTTAATAAATGTGCCAATCTGACACATAGCTTCAAATTCAGTCTGTGAAGTCTCATCTTCTTAAGAGCTGAAACTCCTCAGTCACTAAGAAAGACCTGAAAAGCTCCCACGGTCTCATAGGGAGTATTAACCTCTGGTGGAGATGTGTCATAATACACCCAAGAACAAGGGTCAATGTAGTCCAACAAGAAGCATGAGGGATTAGCAGGACAAAAAAGCCTTCTAATAGTCTAGGGTATAAATATTATTATAAGGGAAATTTATAATTTTGCACAGTAAATTTCAAGCAAATCAGACAAACTTCATAAGGATTTTAATGACATTTTCTTTTACTACCAAGGACACTGTGCCAGAAACCCTCGGGCCTGCTTGCAGTCATATTACTATACTTGCAAAGCATACTGACCCCAAAGACAGCACAGGCTATTTCTGTCACAGATCAAGTGACCTCTGCACTTTTTGCATCTAGCTGCAGAGAAAGCTGCAGGTGGAGGAATGTTCATCCCTCAGTTAAGCTAAACCTTTGTTTGCTGTGTTCACATGAATAACTTATAGGGCCTTGGCATCATGAACAGCAGCGCTGACACAGTTGACATGACAGCACTATAGACTGAATCCCGATCTGCCCTCTGAGAAGAAGATGGGATGTTTGCTCGTTTCACATTTCACCAAGTTGGGCTGCTCAACTATTTATAAGATGAATAGAAATTTCCACTACTTCAGCTGACACACCTGCCTTTACCTAGCAACTGCTCTGAGGGAGCCAGATGAAACAGGGGAGGCTTTGAGAGGCACAGCCTGGTGGGTAGGCTGCTGTCGCCACCCCTGCCCTGCCAGCTCCGTGCTGGCTCTGTCCTCTTGGCAAGTCAGAGGGCCCTTCTGCTCCCCTCAGCTAGAGCTATTTATACCCAGCATGGCCCAGGAGAGGAAGAGCCTCCCTGAGTCGCCTTCCCTGGGCAGTGAGTAGCGTGACAGCAGCACTGAGTTCTGCAGATACTTTGTGTTGTATGGGGCATTGCATGGAGAGTCTGCCTTGCCTGGGATGGGATAATCACCACAGTGGCATGAAGTGACCTTCCCAGTAACATGCTGCTACTGCCCATCCTGCTGCAGCACAGCCTTTGCCATATGGCCCCTTTGGGGTACCTGCTGGTCCCTGACAGCACAGGGAGCCCACCTGGCACCAGGCCCAGGAGATTTTGACCCAGTTCCAGTCCTATGGGAATGCATCTACCACCTCCTGGGATTTTGCTGGTTTTGACATGAACGAGGTGGGGGGAAGGGGGTGAGGATCACCACCTTGACCAGAACTTTGGCACTTGACCAGAACTTTGCTTTTCACTGAATTGTGATCTGGCACAAACTTAGTGCCTGCAGTCACTGAGGATTCGTGTTTGTCTCACATATATGCAGGGTTTCTCAAGCTGCCTGTTGTCACCATGTTCCCAGCAACAGAAAGAAAGGTTATTCCCATGGCATAATCACATTTCCATGAAGCATATTTGGGGCCCTGAGCCACCACATTCTGATCTTCCAAAGTAGCCACATAGTGAGGAAAAGCCACTTTAGCAGTGATTAAAATATAGATGAGCTAGTGCAATCAGGGAAGAACCCATGAAAAATGACACTTTCCTATTTCATGCTGTAACTGTCAAGAGGCGTTGACGAAAGTCTGCAGTAATGGGCCCAGAGCCAGAGGAGCCAGAATACCTGTTTTTACAGTAACACTGAATCTAGGTCTGGTCTGGAATAAAGTTCCATAGTCTTTGTGGCTTCAGGCATACAAAAAGAGGAAGGGAGAGTCTCTACATGGGATTCAATCCTGTTTACATTTAGTAGGTGTCCCTTCCATGCTCATTCTCAGGAGAAGGGACATGGGGATGTAACCAGCAGCAGTGTGCTGAGTCCATACAAGAGTATGGGTTGGGGCATCTGGGCAGTCAGTGTCCCCTCTCAGCAAGGAAAAGGGCTCTTGAAGGGGGCAAGTTTCTTTACTCTGATGTCTTAAATGTTTACCCACCACAGTCTGAGGTTTTTGGAGAGGAAGGACTATAACTAAATGTGAGGTACATTTGTTGTTCACAATATTGTACTCGTGGCAGTTTTACAGAAAGGATATTTGACTACACAGTTACAATACTAAAGATGAAAAGACCATAATAGCTGCAGTATTGTAAATTCTGTTTGTTAAAGAAAGAGTTTACCAAACAGCAGCCAGGAAAGAAGATAAAGCAGGGTAGGTTTTATAGTTAAAATTATATTGACCTGAGTTCAGATTATAAATGTAAACAAAAATGAAAACAAAAGCACAAAACCAGAGAATGTGGTTTGGAAAAGGTGTTTTCAGGAGACATGCTTCAGTTTTGAAATATCTCATACTTTTCACAAAGAAACAGTCTGTGCCTAAAATATTCAGCAGGTTTTCTGCCTTGTGTTTGATGTACGCTTTTAAACGTAAAGCTGAGATCAGATGTGAGGGAGAGCAGAGGAGAAGGTTTGCAGCAACAGATGCAGCTGAATCAACAGTGTCATCCTTTTGTATTTCAGTAAACTTGACCAGAGACTGCTGGTAATCTGCAGTCTATTTCTTCCATCCCTCTCCTCTTCCCTTCCTTCTTTTTCCCATTCATCATCCCCAGCAGTAGCACTGCTGTTCAGCTTGGTAGCAAGCTATTTGAGCTGTTAAAGCTGTTTGCTGGAGCTCTGGGTGCTCTGTTCAAAAATTAAAATCATCCTGCCATCATCCACCTTGCCTTAACACCCACCCACTTAGGAAATCTGAAAGCTGTGCATCTCCTCAGAGGCTGCTAATGCTATTAATTCTCCTGTCTTAACAGTCTATCCAAAATGTGAAAGCAGGTTTTCTGCAGATTCCTGGGCCATAGCACATTCTGCTGCATTCCCCATTTCCCCAACAGACATTTCATTGTCTGTTTCCTATGGTTAAAAATAAGAAAGCCTTATTCAACACACTCTTGTTTCATTTTTACATGACTGAAACACTGTTGTTTTTTTACCTACAGGCCTTCATTCCCTAAATCTTATTGTGACTCCTTCCCTCTTTGTTTGTTGGCAGGCAAAATCACCCTCTCGAACTGCAATCAGACTATTTCCCAAACTCAGGCTAGCTAATTTAAAGATATCCTGTATCTCTCTAGCTTGCAGTGTAGACATGCCTGTATGAGGGCACAACCACTGTTAAATAAACTATCCAGTTGCCACAGGTCTCACAAAACTGCCTACCTAAGCACTGTTGGTGACTTAGCTATCAAATGAAGGTAATTGCTGAATGTTTAGTGTTTTGATTGCACATCAGATTTTAACTCATTACTACATTAGGAAAAAAGTAGTCTTAAGGTGTCAAGTTTAGCACCCTCCAATATCATCTGCTGGAAATGGAGCAACATCTGCCCTGCTCCTAAAAAGTTTTCTCTCACATCTTGGTATTTGCCTCTACAAGGCTCTGTCATCCTAAGAGGATACAGAAAAACATATACTGAATGTGATTTGCAGTCACACAAGAGTCTTGCTGCTGAACCCTGGCTTCATGAGGGGCCTTTAAAGAAAGCAGGAAAGGAGGACATCTGATTTTTATGAAATCAATTTCAGCCATCCTAGATTCTGTACAAGAGCCTTGGATAAGTTTAGTCCCCTGTGTAGATGAATGTGGGTACAAGGGGAGCTGGAAAGAGGGTGCAGGAAAGGAGCAGGAAGAGTCTGCTCTGTTGGTGACACTCTGCTCCTCAGTTGTGATGGGGGCAGTGAAAGCAGAATGCTATAGGTATAAATGAGGCAGGTGAGTCTTGGCACTGCTTCAAAAAGGCCTCAAAATGTCCTTACAAACCCAGATTAGTTTATACCTCTTCCTTGCCTGTTCTTCATTCAAAGCAGAGAATCTTGTCTGAGAACCAGAGCATGAAGCCAATACTCTAACGAAGATACAATAGAGTGTGTAGTTAAGGGCTCCACCACATTTACTGTACAGAAAGAGACAAAAATATTGCAAGGATGTGATTGAGACAGCATAAATGTCCTCAGTTCTAGAAAAAAAAGCACATTTGACAATAAGGCAGAAGATACTACATCAGGAGCCACATGTATGCTGCTCATGACATGGCCAATGACTGTACTGAGGTGAGAAAGCTGACAAGAATTTAATAAGTTGAATTGTCTTCATAATTTTTCTGATCTAGGGAGAGACCTGACAATATTGATCAAAGCTAGTAAAACAATAAATGCTAACTATAACAATAAAATGACCAGATGAAATACAATAGCATGGGAATGGCTTAATCTTTCCAAAAGGTTTAGTTAATTCAAAAGATAACTAAGACTCAAGTGTCCCTTGGGAGACAACACTGTAATACTCCATTTGATTCCATGCACTATGACTGAGACAAGATCTAAGGAGGTCATTAGCAGCATAATAGGAAAGATCTTACTTTAAAGCTCAGCCATCAGTGGAAATAAAACTCAGTCTTCTTTGGAGTAATGTTAAAAAGTAGGTTAAAGGTTTCTTTCCAATAAGAGCTTTTTGTTTGTTTTACCTGTTTCCAGTAACACTGCCTCGCTCTGTGTTGTAATAGCACAGAACATCCTTCTGAGGTAAATTCATTTAAGTGGCATTATTCAGTTCAGAACAGCTTTGTGCTTAGGTTTTGATTGTGGTGGATCTTCTTCTATACATTAAAAAAGTGGTAGCTACTTAATAAACAGGCATGGGAATTGTACCAGGCAGGGAAGGACCAACATTACTTTATGAAATTACAGGGAACCAGAGGAAACGTGAGTGACCAGCAGAGCAATAAGTCCCATTTCATTGCTGCTGCCATACTTAAAATGCTACAGCACATCACTAACCAATTTCACAGCAGGACCATCACTATAAAGAGTTCTTAGGTGTGGATATAAATGGTCATGTAAATGAGAGCTAAGACCTGTATTTTCTGATAGTCAGAGAAATTTTTTTCTCTTTGTACAGCTGTGAGGAGCTCTTTTAAAGTTAATGATGTAAATGAGGAAAAAAAAAAGGCTCCAAACCCAGCTACAGGTTTCAGAATGATCCAGAAAATCAATTTGAGCTGAGCTGCAGCATTTCGAATATCTGCTGAAGGCTCACATGACTGAGGAAAACAGATTGAGTAGCTTTCTTCAGTCTGTGTAACCTAGACATGAGACTTGAAAAGTCAATGGTATGTCTACAGTAGCAGTAGGGTGACAGCCAAGTTGGATCTGTGACAGCTGTGGTGGTACCCAGCCCTGACCCCATGGGGACTCCATAGCCACAAAAAGCATGGCAACAACATATCTTATAACAGAGCATGAAAGCAACATTGCCTGGAGAGGGATGCCCACTCCTCCTACTTCCCACCTTCACTTGCCATCTGTGCTTGAATTATCTGTAAGCAAGATGCTCTCAGGAGGATACTATCTGCCTTCAGCCACAAGCTAGTTACTGCTGACTGCACCATACTATGTATGCACTAGTCCCAGTCTGCCCTAGCTCGGGGATCTCCTTACACCATTACAAGGTGTACATACATCCTAATTATCCCTTAGCTTGCACCATCCCTTTCATACCAGTGGATCTGCACTCACAAATTCACTAAAGGCTTAACATCATGTCCATGAAAGAAATAATGATCCCAAATTTGCAGTTAGGTCTAAAGATGATTATATAATTCTGACCCAGATGAAGTCACTGCCTTGCTCCCAGGATTGTACACTCAATGATGAGTGCTGAGGAACAGCACCAGGACTGAGAGGAGATACTGTTCAAATGTTATTATAAGTGTCCTGAAATGCTGACAAATCAGAAATCCACACAGTTATAGTTTAAGTATTTGATCACTGGCAGAAGACAAGAAACATAGTGACAAACTTCAGTCTGTTGTACAAATAATCCCTTCAGGTAAATCCCCTTCATGACCTGGGTCCCTACTTACTTTAGCAGAATGTTTCGGAGTGTCACACGCTCTCCTGAACCTACATGGAGCCAGGCTGCTGAGCCACAATGCTCAATGTACCCATTTTTCTAAATTAAAAGGCCTCTAATCATCATCATCTTTATCATTGTACTTAACCTCTGCCTACTCCACAAGGAGACCATTCCCTGTGGGATAGGTATTGGTTTTCTTTTTCTTTTTCTTTTTTTTTATTCCTTCAGAAACTTGAATAAATAAGCACACTCAAATGATAGGGATTATTATTTCCCCAGAGAAAGACTATCACAACTTCATTCTTTCTTTTCTGGAGATCACCCAGTGGTCCTTCAGGTTATCCTCTCCTCACCAAGGACAAAAGCATGGCAGCTACTTGAGCATAAAGGTAGTTTAGCTCTCCACACAAGGGCAAAAATGGAGATGGAAATGAGATCAGGAAAAGCACTGCAGCTCTATTTCCCTAATGAAGCAGAGCTCTCACATTGAGCTGGGTTTACACACTGTAATCAAGTACACTTCTCACAATGCTGGGGTTATGGAGAGCCCTGTGCAGATCAAGGTAATTATCATCTGCCATGGCTCAGAAGGGCTCTGTTCCCCTCTGTTTTGCTCGGTTGTCAGCTTATAGTCAGGGAGAAAGACAAGCCTTTTGGAAGTGTCTGTGGCAGGAAAAAGACATGCTCAATACATATAGGAGGGGAGAGGGGAGTATCAGAAGATACTATATTGTTACTCTGGTCACCTTTGTGAAAAATGTTTTTGCAAGGATGAGCTAAGCTTAGCTCTCGGTCCCATTTCTGAGGGGCTGCATTGTGGAAATTATGGCATAAGTGATCAATAGCACTGAGTAACTTTTTTTTTTTTTTTTTTTTTTGAGAATGATTTTCCCAGTACTGAAAGGCAGGTGGCTGGTATACAGCCTAAAGGACAATAAAGCTGATAGGGAGATATGAAGAGGCAGAGTAAGATAAAACTGTGGAACTCCAAAGGCTTTGGAAATGTTGCTGTTCACTGAACCAAAATTTTGTCTTGCTCTTTAGGAAATATGGGTTACCACTAATTTTGTTAAGATTTCCTTTCCTTTCATTTCCTTTCCTTTCCTTTTTTTTTTTTCTTTTTTCTCTCTCCCTTTTTTCATTTCCCCTTCCTTCCTTCCTTCCTTCCTTCCTTCCTTCCTTCCTTCCTTCCTTCCTCCCTTCCTCCCTTCCTCCCGTTGCCTCTTTCATTCAGGGTTGGAGCTGAGTTTCACACCAACCCACATAA
>JANHFX010001617.1:2404-63391 GCA_027560015.1 Chloroceryle amazona | reverse complement strand
CCTGCTCTCAGCAGGGGGGCTGGACTAGATGACCTCTAGAGGTCCCTTCCAACCCAGACATTTCTATGATTCTATGATATTTAAAGAGTTTTCTCCCAAACTTTTTCTGGTTTTGCCCAAGAAAAAAAAATATCCCAACATCTATCTAGCTCTCTTTTCCTTGTGCATTTAAACCAAACTTAGATGTAGTTGGCAACCTAAATGTCAGTTTAATCCAAGTATTAGCATAACTGGGTCATAAATTGAACCATCATCAGTGAAAAAGACCTTGTCTTTTGGGGATCATTTTCACACCTGATGCAATGGCAGTTGCAACTCACAGCATCAAGTGACTTCATAGTATTATTATTATTTTTGTTTGTGTGTGTTCACTGTTGTTTTGTAGGATGGACATGTGGAAGTGGCACGCTTGCTTCTAGACAGTGGTGCTCAAGTGAATATGCCTGCAGATTCATTTGAATCTCCACTCACTTTGGCTGCTTGTGGTGGACATGTGGAGTTAGCAGCTCTTCTGATTGAAAGGGGAGCTAACCTGGAGGAAGTTAATGATGAAGGTTATACTCCTCTAATGGAAGCTGCCCGGGAAGGCCATGAAGAGATGGTAGCTTTGCTTCTGGCACAAGGTGAGATTGCTGTCCCTTCTGGAGCATTCATTGTGCAGAAGGTGTTGACTGTTTGCCATTTGTGTGTATTCCTCTGATGAGCAGCGTGTGGCTGTTGCTGTAACTACAGAGCAAAGCTAAAGCATCCAAACCCTGAAGGTGTTGACCTTCTTACCCACCCTGTGTCTGGACAGTTAAAATAACAGCTGTTTTGTTTCCTAGGGGCAAATATAAATGCACAGACAGAAGAAACACAGGAAACAGCTCTTACTCTGGCATGCTGTGGAGGGTTTTCCGAAGTAGCTGACTTCCTTATTAAGGCAGGAGCTGATATAGAACTTGGTTGCTCAACGCCTTTGATGGAAGCTGCTCAAGAAGGTCATCTTGAATTGGTCAAGTACTTGCTGGCAGCAGGTATGTGTACAGTGCAAATCATCTTGCCCACAGTCGTTACAAACTTGACGTTCTGTGTGATTTAGAAGATATCTGGGCTTGATGATGACAGTGTTGTAACCAGAAACTGTATTCTGAGGTACCCTAGGAAGAAGAAAGCAGCACATGTTACACCTTAATATTGTTTGATACTTTAGACAGAGGAAAGTGCCTCATGAAGCACTGGATTCTGTTGCCTGTCTAAAAAACATCAATGTTGATTAGGAACATTGTTTCCAGCTAACTGCATTTAGAACAAAATGTTAATACAGATAATGCCTGTTTTGACACGCTACTGCTGCTTTGTCTGAGCCCGATTATCTGCAGTCAGTGTCCCTGAATAACCAGTCCCTCATGAATTGGCCCTGGGAAAGTGTGTGCAAGATAGATTCTGGAATGCGCTGAATTTCTGTGATGAGTGAGTTTTAGTACTACATTCTACAATAGTAAAAGTTAAATCTTGCTGGAGTCGGGGGGAAATCACTTCAGTGTTCATCTAATCACAGAATCATTAAGGTTGGAAATGACCTTAAAGATCATCTGTCAGTTTACAGTTGGTAGAGACCAAAGTATGCTGTTTAAAATAATAAATAAAAAGGAGCTGCGTTTTGGAAATCCCCCTTGTGATGGGAGTTGATATATATTTGTGTGCTCTTTTCTAAGAATCCTCATAAAATTATCTGGATTTGTAATTCTAGAAAGTAATGTTCCTTGCTCACCGAGAGACAGTAACAACTGCGTGTGTTTGTGCAGTGATACCAGCACGTGACACCCGTCACCAGCTCACTTGGAACACTGCTTGCACTTCACTTCTGATAATGTAGGAAGTTAATTGTGGAGCCCTGTTGTGGCATCAGGGAGTTTCTAAATATATCTCACACCTTGAAAATAAGAAAAAGGCTGATCACGTTGGCATTTTTGTGAAGACTGATGGATTGCACAGCAAGAATCACGCATAGTTTTCATGTAGCTGGCATATATGAAGCTAGGCAAATTATTTTGACAAAACAGTTTCAAAGTAAGTTATTTGAAAGAGCAGAGGAAAAAAATGAAATGTTTAGAGGTGCTACAGTCTTGTAGTATTCATAGTAGGTCAATAATGTGCATTTTTCTCTGTTTTTCTTGGCATGCGGCTGCCAGTCAAACTGATAGTCTAGACAACTGTCTCGATTCGCTTTTAGTTGTAATAACTGAAATTTTCACTGCTGTTAAGGGAACATAGGAATAAGTGAGCATATAGGTTTAAGTCCTTAGATTGCCAGTCATGTTTTTTCCAAGCCTTGGCTTATCCCTTTTCCTTGGAGTATTTTTACTACAAGAATAATTTTTACCATGAGAGCAGTGCCCTTGGGCTGCAGAAGCTGTTGGTCAGTAGGCTGTGGCTGTTGTCACAAATCGAGTGTCTTGATTTTTGTGTGTATCTGACATGAAATGCTCAATAAAGAGATGTCCAATAAGAAAAAAAAATATTGTATTTCTAGGAGCTAACGTTCATGCCACCACAGCGACAGGAGACACAGCTTTGACCTATGCCTGTGAAAATGGACATACTGATGTTGCAGATGTGTTGCTTCAAGCTGGTGCTGATTTGGTAAGGCTTCTGCTGCATCCTGTGGGGGAAAAGTACTTTGGTTTCAAACTGTATGCTAAAGCTTGGACTCTTCTAGAGCAGCAAGATGATTTTAGCACTTGATATTCATTTATGGTTGTGAAAGGAGACATCAAAGAAACTTTAAAAGCCTGCATATTCTGTTTATAAAAATAAAAATTCTTATTGGGCAATCTTTCATCCATTAAGTGAAAAGGTTTAGCTTTAGCATACCCTTGTCACAGCTGATTATCGTCATTTCAGTATATTCCATAAGTTTAATTGGTTAGCAGGATCTATTTCTTTGTTGCCTTTATTCATTATCTTACTTTATTATTCCCAGACTCGTGCATTAGAGTTTACGTGCTCCACTGCTCTGAATTTAAATTGGTTTAGCATTAGGAGTTTCTGCTTTTCTATTTTAGTTTCTGAATACTGTGAGTTTCTTAACTTTTTAATTCTTCCAGATAAAAACCTCCAAACTAAGCAATGCCTTTTAAATGACCAATATGATCTGATCTCCTTTCTTTGTCTTGGAACTCTTCTTTTCCTCCCCCTAGTCTCCATTCTTCTTCCACACTCTCTACTTCTGTGTTTTGGGAAGGGGGCTGGAGTTTTGGTTGGGTAGTTTAGGGGGCTTTTGTTCCTTTTAAATAATAACAATGCCTGAAAAGTTTAACACTGACCTGATAGATCAATACCTTAATGAAGTTACTTACATTTCAGTCTTAAATGAAGTATTTTAATTGTTTAAGCTTATATTTACAAATATAAATAAATTAATACTTCACTCTTCTTTGTGAATACAGCTGCTTTTTTTTTATTATTTTTTTTTTTCCCCAGGCCTTATTAATTCTTCTGTAGTAAAGTTTTGGTTCTTATATTCCTACCAGGGAGGAAGGTTTTGTTAATGGCCCGGGGGGGTGTGTGTGCTTGTGTTCTTGTGGTAGAGCTGCTGCACTTTGCTCAATTCAGTGTAGGGTACCAAGCATCAGCTGCTTTAGTAAAGGCAGGATAGATTTGGGAGTTTTTATTGGTTATTTAGTACTCTGTTATAAGCTGGTGTAACCCATGAAGTATCTCATGGTGAGGAGCAAAGCCTGAAACAAAAAGAAAACATAAATTGCTATGCATAACACCTTAAAACCCCAAACCCTGCAAGAGTTGCTGCTGAAATGTCACTTCAAACTTTTATGAGTTGTTTCACTTCTATTTTTTTTTTCCCCTCTCATCGCGAAGTTGAGCAGAGCTTGTGGCCTTTCCCATCTAGTTTGATCAGTGTTGCTGAGAAAAATCTTGTGCCTTTCTAATGTGTTATGTTATTGCATTTTTGTGTGTACTGCCAATCAAAATGGGGAGCTGTCAAGAAAAATATAATAAGGAAGCACATGGAAGGGAGATCTGCCATATAAATCTAACAGCTTCTGATTGGAGCCAGTTCCTTTCAAACCTCTGTGTTGCTTCACTTTAGTAGAAGTTGAGCTGTTTTGAATGAATTTGTTATCGTCGTAATCGTTCTGAGGAATGTTTCTGAGGTGTGTTGCCCTACTGCTGGAGTATGAAAATGCTACCTGGGCAGCACAGTGGGAGATTATTCTTCTAGATCTCAATTTGGATTTGTAATTTAAATGAGGTTAGACAATTTCACCTGGTTGTCCCAGGAAGTCTGTGGGGAATTGACTGCAGGTCTGGACATAAACCTCTGGTTGGTCTGTCTCCATTTGTCTAGTTAATTTTGCTCTTCTTCTGGTGTGCAGACACAGCAAATGGAAGTACATCTCCCATGGCTTTTCTTTCTTTCATTTTTCATCCTGCAACTTCAGTCTTTCCTAGGATTGCATTCACTGATGTTTCATTATTTTCCAGAAGCCCTCTTTGTGCTTGAGGTTTGTACACAGTCACTGAAGAGCTGGACATACAACATCTTGACTTGTTGTGGAGTGGTCCTTTTTGAGGAAAATGCTGGTTCTATCTTCAACAGTAAAATAAAACAGAGCTAATACAAACATAATACAATACACTGGACACCCCTGGGTTGTGGGATGAGGTCCTGAAGGGCTCTTGAGGGTGTGAGGTCTTCTGAGATAAGTGGAGACTAACTTGATGGCACATTTTTCCGTGCTGTCTGTTGGGAGTAATCCCTGATAATAATGGTCTCCCCTGTGGTTCTTGACAGGGCCATCACTGTGCCAGGAAGGCTGCAAAGGAATAACCAGTGTGAGTGATGAGTGATCCCATGCCTAAGGTGTCTCCTGGCCATGTTTAGTTGGATCTTGTTATAACAGCTTTATCTTGGATAAAGTTGTTACTTTACTCTTCTGTGTGCCACCTGTGTATTTTATCTTCTTTCAGACCAGGAAGGCAAGGAGCGTAGTTTTTTGAGGATTTTTTTCTTTTCCCTGATTCTACATTGAAGAAAGTTGATCTTTCTTGCCCATATGCTCTTGAGTTAAAGGAACAATAAGCACACCCTGTCAAGATTTGCTGTGATCAGTTCTCCCCATTTCTTCCCAGATGTGCCATTAAGACCAAGTCTTTCTTGACTTCTCAGGTCTCTCTTCAGGACTGAGTGGGCTTTGAGGTGCAGACTTTGAGACTGCAGGTGTGAAGAGGAGCATCTTTTATGCTGGATTAGCCAAATTGGCAGAGGACAGGAGATGTTTTTGTCAGAGGGCTTCCTGTGTTGTGCTCATTGATAACTGAAGTCTTCCACCTTTGAAGTTCCCTAATTCAGTCTACTGAACTGATTTCTCTATGTTGCTTATGTCCAGTTAAGGTTTTCTCAATCTGAAAGTAGAACCTTGAGCTAAAGTTTGAGCATGTTTTACAATGAGGGTGGCAAGATGCTGCAGCAGGCTGCTCAGAAGAGTTTGTGGATACCGCATCACTGGAAATGTTCAAGGTCAGGTTGGACAGGTCTTTTTGAGCAACCCGATCTAGTGGAAGATATCCCTGACCATGCCAGGGTGTTGGACTAGATGGTGGTTGAAGGTTCCATCCAACCCAAGCCATTCTGTGGTCATCATATGCTAAGAGATTCTAGTCCCTAGTAGAATTTTGTGTGAATATTACCACCATGTCTCAGCACAAAGTGGCTGATGTTCTTGCCAGTAGGTAATGGGGCTGATCCTCTAGCCTAGATATCAAATGTGTCATTCAGTTCAAGAATCAGTGAAGATTTTGAGAACTCTCTCTTAGATTCTTTAAGGATTGTGGCTTTATGAGAACTAGGAGAGAAAAAAAAAATTGATAGCTGAAATGAACTTTCTTTGTTTTGCAGTTTAATTTTTCCTTAAAACTGCAGTGGCAGGTTCTACTAGAAATGAACAGTGTCAGAGTACACGCTCATCTGTTCCTGTCTGCTGGAGAGCTGCTCAGTCGTGCATGGTATTTTGATGATTTTGTAGCTCCTCTGACTAATTGTTTATGAAGCCTGGCTTGTTACCAGTTATTCTGCTGCACTTCAGATGCCCTTCTTTAAGGGATCTGTCTTTTTCACATCCTTACAGGGGCACGGTTGGCCTATCAAAATCTGTAGCAAAACTAGCTTGGCAGGCCTACACCTTTCCTTGTTAATGTATGCATTTTGAAATGGGCTTGGTTTTGCCAAGCGTGTGAATGACTTACTGTTAGGCACATCTGAACACTTCAGCTCGTGATCCCGTCTGTGTCTTAGTTGCATTCTAGTTCCTTTATCACTTGCGGGACTTGAGACTTTCAGGGTCTTAGTCTGAGCTCCTGCCACTTGGACCATATGTAAATTGTACTTGTTTACAAACTTCTTTATGGGGACAAAGCATCAACTTCTATTCATCACAAAATATAAAATTATGGAGATTAGAACTCTGAAAGACAGTTTAATAAAAGCATTTTTTCTAAGCAGCACAATAGTTTCAGGAAAGAATAACCAGCACTTCAGTAAAGCAGCTATTTACCTCTCTAATTCAGAGATTTGTTTAATCTCAAAGTTGAGAGGAGACACTTGTTTTTCCTATAGGAGCCTCTTCCCTCCCTCCCCCCATTCTTTGTCTCCTTAGCAGCAGTTAGCTTCCTCTCAAAGCTCTTAAGTTAAGAGGTGTGGTGTGTGTATGTTCCCACAGGGGCAAAGTTAAGGACTGTAAAGCTCACAAAGAGATTGGTGCTATTTAATGAGAGGTGATATCCTGCTTTTAAGCACTATAACTTTCTCTAAATTAAAGTGCCTGTTTGGATGCCTGTTCTGGAATCAGACCTGGTTGCAGTGCTGCCCACTGGAGATTGCAGTCTCCTTTCTGAAAGTGAGATTGCTCTTGCCAAGGTGGTTGCATCTTTGCCTGTTTCAGTATAGCTGAAAAAAAGAGCTTGTTCTTTTTTGGACGGTGAAAAGATTCCAGTTGAAAAAAAAGAAAAGAAAAAAAAAAAGAAAAAAATGCAGGCATACCAAGCTACCTATTCATTCTTCCTCTATGACAAAGTATTTTTATGGACAGATGTTTTTGTCACTGCAGGGATCATTGCTTTGCCTTCAGGTGATAACATTCCTCTCACTAATGTGGCTCCTTAATTAGAAACTCACTTTCTTTTTCCATGTGTAAGACACTCTGCGTTTTGATGCAGTGTGCATAAGGCGACATTTAAACATCTACAAAAATAGGCAATATTATATGGAGTTGAATAAAGCCATGCTGGAGACAGTTACGCTGTTGTTACAGTGAGGGATCTGAGAAGCTCTCATGTTTTTCCATACCGTTTCTTGAACCATCAGGGGAAGATCAGGGATTTCAGGCCATTTTAGACTTGGCCCTCAGTCTTCTACAAATAAAGCAAAAGGTTACAGGTTATGTGAAGCCAATTTTGGATGTTGTGGTGGAGGATCTCTAGATTGTGCAAAGTAAAATGAAATCCTCCTATCTGCAAGTAGTGAACAAAAAGTCATCTTGTATTTAACAAGATGCTATGTATGATCTTTGTGCTCTCTTCATGAATCTGAGTGGCTTGTGGTAGGCGTCTTAACTGGTGAGAGCTGCATTGCTTGGTCTTACCTTTGTGCTTGTTTGCCTGATTCCAGCAATACAGAGTTTTCAGCTGGTGGATCTGATCCATTTAAGTTCACATTCCAGGTCTTCATGACCAAGAACAACATTTATTTGTAGAACAAGAGCCGTGAGTTGTTCTTTTTCCTTCCGCAGGACAAGCAGGAGGACTTGAAGACTATTTTGGAGGGCATAGAGCCGGGCAAGCATCAGGTGAGGTTGGCCTTTGATGCTTGTAAGCTGCAGCCTCAAGATACATGCTAACAAAAAAAGCATGGCTTTAAGGCATCTAAATTTCTTCAAAGATAATAAGCAGACTCACTCTGTAGATTGGACATGTCATCTTTATCCTGCATTTTCCCTTCTGTTAGGTTTTTAAAATACGGTATCTCAACCTTCCCAACTGCAGTGAGTCACCTCACTGAGTCCATTAGCACAAGAAGCTGTATTAAACTTGTTAATCCATATCTAGCCTCCTGTAAGTTCTGCCCTTTTCAGATCATTCCTTTGAACTGGAGGCCTAGTTGAGTTTTCAGAGGCCTCTGAAATACTGGTTTGCTCTGTATCTCAGGAAGGTTATCTGGGACAGTTAGGTTGGTGACTGTGAGAATGCTGTATCTCTTGGTAGGGCTTCAAGCTTGGAAAGTTAACAAAGTGGCACAGTTAAGAACTATTGTTTGGCTATTGTCTTGCATCAAAAATTTGTCTAAATCATTTTCCTTAGAATTAGCATTTAGACTTCTGTGAAATATTCACTGTTGTCATGGATGAGAGAGGCTTGCTTAAGAACTGAAGAGAACAGTTGGGCTTTTACTTTGAAAATGCAGATTTTGCTCTAGAACTTTCAGATAACATACGGCATTGGAAACAAACTGAAAAAAACCCCAACCTGACATTCTAGTGAATAATACTTGCCAACTGTGAATATTTGTGAACCAGGGAATAAGGGGGGTGGGGAAGCCCTTGTGTAGCTGATCTTGGAATTGCCTAAAACTGAGAATTTGAAATTGAGAATTAAAAAATACCTATGATTGTCTTAAGATACTTCTGATGACACTGCTTTGCTCTGCTCTCTGCAGTACTGACTTGTGTAGAAAGGAAATCAGTATTACTGACTGATTCTCATCCCTTTTGGAGTCCCAGTAGAAAAGGTGTAGATAATGTAAACTCTTAGCTGATTTGGGGTAACATTCTTGCTTTCCTCTCCCTTCCTATCTGGTACCCAAACCTATGGAAATTCTTCTTGGTCATTCTTTCTAGTCAGGCAGAATTAGCAGGAGAGCACGCGACTCGAGTGTTTTGAGAATGACTTTTCTAGCCAAAGCTGACACGTGTTCTCCTTTAATACCTCTCTCTGAACACCCTAACTGCAGTATTTCTTAGGATGGGGGCAGTGATGAGAGACAGAATACTGTGGTGAGCCTTACAGTGCAGGTAGCTGGGAAGATTGTCTTTGGAGATGAATACTCCTTGCTAGTTTTTTTTCTTACAAAATAAACGTTTGCATGTACTTTGTATGGATACAAGGAAGAAGCATGTTGGAAAGGTGGTGTGGGGTGCTTTTGGACAACTTTCATGTTCTCTATCCGGATTTTGATTTTCTAGTGCAGGTTACAAAACAAAACAAAAAATCTTAGAAATTTACAGCCGTTTCAGGTAGAAGAAAAGGTGCAAGTAGACAGGGGTACTGTACCGGCTCAGCTGCTTATTTTGGCTTGTTATAGATGTTTTCCCTTAAAGCTTGAGTTAATGCTGTCTGCTAGTCTTTATTAGGGATAAATAGACTGTTGAAGTCATAGAATGAATTTAATCTTAAAATAAAACATGCATTTCTATCTTCTGATGTGAAAAATATCATCAAAATGCAGTAACTTCTGAAGATCTACAGCAGGTGGGCACACAAATGGTTCAGTTGGGTTGGACTGATGATGCACATGGTACTGCAAGTATTTGAAGTGTATAATATAGTTGAGAATCAAGTTCTGCCTGCTTGATGAAGTGACAGTTGGTTAAACTGGGCAGAAGAACTGCATTGCATTTAAATGAGGAAGCCTCCTGACATCCGTGTTTAAAACTTAAACAGCAAAGTCTGTTAGGAGAATGTTGCAAATAATGTCATCTTGCTGCTAGTTATCTGAAATGCTTCATTTGAATGTGATGCAGTATGGCTTTTCACTATCTTGACTATAGCTAAGATGACCTAAAATAAATTTTGCTTCCTGTGATCTTTGCTGTTTTGATAATGGGGATTTAGAAGTGTGTATTAAATTGTTTGGGCAGTAATGTTCCGGTCCTGCTCAGCAAGTGAAGTGGTATTCAATAGTTCTTTGCATCCATAGCTGCTTTGTGAGTGATTTGCCAGCAGTACTGGGACATAAAGCAAACAGCAGCATCTGGCTTTTTATGATCTATTAGCAGTGGCTGAGTAAGGTAAAAATATGCCAAATGTCAGACTAAGCATCAGAGCTCATGCTACTAATTCATGCACATCATAGGGCCACATACAAACAGAATTAGCTTTACATGTCCTGCAAATATTTCTGACATGCAGCCAATCCAAGAGCGTGCATACATTTATTGACACCTAAACAGTCACTTGCCCTGGGAAAGGATTCGGCTTATTTAATACACACAAAAAACACAGCAAAGTGACTTCAGTAGTAAGTCTGTAAAGCTTCCTATCTGCCTGTATGCACCTAGGCAATATACTACCAAGTAAGCAAAGAAATCAGAGCACCAGCGTGGACTTTGTGCACCGCTTTAATGCATGTTTAATAATAAAAAGTTCCTAGGAAGGCCCAGGAGCAGAGTATTTCTGCTGTTTCCAAAGTGTGTAGGAGAGGGGCGGTATAACCCCCCTTAATGGCAAAGGACTGGTCTGCATTTTCTGCCCGTGGTCAGTCTCCAATAGAAGATGCAGTCAGGAGTGTGTGAACAGAAAGCTAACTTAAGGTGCAGCTTGCAACCAAAGCAAGCCGTGTGTCAAAGAACATATGCAGAGGTTTCAGGTATATTGAAACTATGGGAAGGAGTTGATTTGTTCTCACAAATCTGTTTGTAAATCGCAGTATCATCGCCTGCCAGCGCTAACAGATAACTTTCACTGTCAGGTACACTTGCAATTTGAGAAGTAAATGGTCAATTTAGAGCTTGGCTTCCCAGATATTTAGTTATAAAAACACAGTCCTGCTGTTGATCAGACTGAATATTCAGAGCACCAATAGAAACACTCCCAGGAAGATGATGTTCTCTCACCTTGTTGTGGGAGGGTTCACATGAATTAATCTGCATTCTTTATCATATTGATCATGACTACATAGCAGGCACATTTTCTAGTTCTGTAACATCTCTAATACAATTGTATTCAACCACATCTTTCCAGTATTCAGAAACTTTTTATATTAGAAAATTATTCTTGTCACTTATTGTGGTTTTGTTGGTTTGTATCATCCTTTTGTCATCTTTCTCCTTTGTTCTCCAGTCTTCTTGGAAACTTCTTACGACCTGCTGTGATCTGTCTCATTTTTATTGCTGATCTTCCTCAGTGTGTTCTAAAAATGTTGTCTGTGCATCAGACACTGTTGGGGTTTTAACTGTCTGGCATGCAGCATGTGACAGCTCTCGGAACTGCTGCACATCAATTCGTAGGTATTTTGTATGCTGCTGCTGATATTTGTGTTAAATCGTCATCCCTTTTTGAGGAGGAAACTGTTTTCGAGCATGCTGTGCATTTGAGCACTAAAATAAAAATGAGCATGTAAGGAAGGGATCTCCCTTGTGTGATAGCATTATGTTAGCCCACATATGCTTTTTGGCAGTGAGATTCAGTGTTTAAGGTAAGATGAAAATTTATTCCGGTCAGTTTATATTGATTACAGTCAGCTTGTAAGACAGACGTTCTGCTGAGACAGGTAATTCAGGTCCCATCATGAGACTGTTCAAAAGCCAAAACAATGGTATAATCCTGTACCCATTTATAAATCTTTTATTTCTTCTTTACAATAGGAGCATGAATCTGAAGGTGGGAGAACCCCACTAATGAAGGCTGCACGAGCTGGTCATTTATGCACTGTACAATTTCTCATTAGCAAAGGTAAAATATTAGTTTAACGAATTACAAAACTTTAAATACCATTTTACAATTCTGCTTTTTTATGATCCTTCTTCAAAATTAATCTGTGTTTATATGAGTGTTTGTCAAACTGAGAAGGGTTTTTTGAAGTCAGTTTAGTTCATGATATGATGAATCCCAAAATACTTAGCTAGTTACTTTTCCTACTCTGTTGTATAGACTAGTAGATTTGAAATACAGGAAATATTTTCTGTTTTTAAAAAAAGCCCTCCCTCCTTCAGAAAAAGCACATCCTCAAGTACTGTCTGAATCAGTAAATACTGCACCACGTAGTGACACTGATGACAATTTAAAAGTTGTGTTTTGTACACCCTAAGTGTTCCCTCTCACCACTTAGAGGCCCACCATTACTGCTGTTACTGCCTTTTCTTCACAGGGTGGGAAGGATGGTGTGCAGAAGCCACCAATTTTACTCAGTCCTTTACTTCTACCCTAGAAGTGTGTATGAATTCAGAGATTAGTAGTTTATCTTTACTCCAGAAAATGCTGTACTTGTTGATGCTTTCTTAATTCTGAGATCTTCTCCTCATAGGTGCCAACGTTAACAGGGCTACAGCTAATAATGACCACACGGTGGTGTCACTGGCATGTGCGGGAGGCCACCTGGCAGTTGTTGAGCTCCTTCTGGCTCATGGTGCAGATCCTACTCATCGACTCAAGGTATTCACTTAAAGCTATGCAGTTATCTTAGGTACAGAAAGAACCATGTAGCTGATGTAACGGTAAATGTCCAGTTTTAAGTGGTCTAATTCATATATTCTTTGCTACACCAGGTAGCAAAATTCATCTTCTGGCTTTTTATTTCTAAAAAATCTCACTTCAGGATGGCTCAACAATGCTCATCGAAGCCGCCAAAGGAGGACATACAAATGTTGTTTCTTACTTGCTGGATTATCCAAACAATGTTTTGTCGGTTCCTGCAGCAGACTTGTCTCAGCTCACACCTCCATCTCAGGATCAGTCTCAGGTGAGGCATAAGGAATTTTTTAGTCTTTTTTTAAATCTCACTGTGACTGTTGCAAAGAAGCACTTGCATAGTAGTTAACTTTTGAAGTTAATCTAGATGTGAGCATATACAGTGGAAAGAATTAAAACCCATCTGTACATTTGAAAATAAAGAGCATGAGAAAGTTGATTGGTATTGTCTGCGGTGTCCTGAAGAGTTCATGAACCTTCTTCCCTTTTCTGCTCCTTAGACAGGATAGTCCCAAATCTACTATCTCAGAAGAATATTCTTTTCTTGGTTGTGTTTGCACAATATTTTTTTTATCAACGGGTCTAAACTCTTGTGACAGCACCCCTGAAATATTGTTGCTGATTTTGGTCGTTATATGGGAAGAAAAAAAAAATAAATGTGTAAATTTAGGATTCTGCAGGCTGGAGAGTTAGCATTCCAGCGGAGTTAGTTGATTAAAAGCCTAAAGATGTCAATAGTTTTCCAGCCTACACAGTTCAGCATTCTGTGAAGAGCATAGTTAGATTATCCACAATAAAAGAGCATGGCACAGGTCCTGCTGAGAGGTGGTGTAGCCTATGAAGGTTGGAACAGAGGGCTGCTATAGAAATGTGTCCTTGCATTAACACTTCAAGATCTGGTCCTTTTGAAAAGTTTGGTTTTCATCTGACTGTTTGTCTGTGGCTTTGTTTTAAGGTTCCACGTGTACCAGTGCATACACTTGCTATGGTTGTACCTCCCCAGGAACCTGACAGAACCCCTCAAGAGAACTCGCCACCTCTCTTGAGCATGGTGAAAGGTTAGTATGTAGCCACTCAGAGAATATATGCAATTTGGAAAGGAATGGGCTGGGGAAAATTTTATTAGAGCTTGTGCATAGTATAGTCCACTCCATCAATTATTGAACACCTCATTAGAGGTATAACTTAAAAGTATTTTATGTAGTGCATAGTCACATAGTCTTTGCTTATTTTCTTGTATTCTACAGTACAGAATACAAGTGTAGGCTGGTTATTCTAATTTTATTATGCTTATTCCAATTTATTAGTTATGCTTATTCTAATTTTTTTTGGGGAAAAAAAAATGATTGTGGTAACTGCCATAGTGCAGACTGCTACAAAACATTGATAAATCTAGGTGTGGTGTTAACTTTTGAATATTGTATATTGCTCATCTAGAATAGTTGGAACTACTCTCCATGGACTTGATATATCAACTTTTTTCTGTTCCTGCAGTAGCAATGTAAATGTGTTGACACTCTGAAATGCCAATGCAGATCTACTTACAGGAGAACTTTTCTTGTACTAGTAATAGTACTCTTCTAAGAGTGCTATTGCTATTACTCTAGTAATCAGCACACCAGGGGGTTTGCTCTGAACATGGTTGAACTGGCTGGTGAAAAGTATTTGCATTCATGAAATGGTGAATTTAGCAGTTTGTTTCCAGCTGTGGCTTCTGTAACAAAGTCTGCTAAGTCAGCTCAGAAAGACACAGGTTCTCAAGTGGAAGGTTACAAACTGCAGCTCCTAATGATGTACACTTTTGGACAGGAATATTAAATATTATACTATCCAAAGCTATGTTAGCTAGCTTTACTTAATTCCTTTATTCTGGAAGTGCTCAGTGCTGCCTAAACCAAACAAGTAAAACCTCAGGGGCACAAAAGAAAAGGGAAAAAAAAAAGTCTACCTAATGGTGTTCTGCTGTGACACACTCCATACATCTGAGTCGTGTGTGTGACTTCTCAAATGCAGTTACTGTATCACTTTCCTTGGAGGTACAACACTGAATATTTTGGATTTCATAACAATGAGTACCAAACAAACAAAAGGAATCTGCAACTTCTGGTTCAAATAACGCAGCTATCTCCCAGCAGATATATATATGAATGCCAGCACGTGTGCCCTTACAATTCCATATCAATCAGTACTGTCAAGTGGTTTAGTATTCTGGAAATACCTTTAGTGATACATGCGAATCAGTGAGAGATTAGTTGGTACTACGTCAGAAGACTAAAATTATAAGCTTAGTTTCATGTTATTTAACCAAATTAGGAAAGGCAAATACTTGTTTGTAGTTGAAGAAATAGCTGTCATTAAAAACAAACAAAAAAAACCCTATAGGCATGTTTTTTTCACTGCTGTGGTGTTGGAACTGGTGCAGAGAAATCTAGTTCTCAGGGTTTCAGGACATGCTCCATGTGTGTAAGCAACACTGACCTGTGATGCGTTGCAGAAGATGTAGCAATCTGAAATGTCACGAGGCTGATGAAGCATTCCTGAAACTTTGTGTGCAACGCTCTCGTGTATGGCAGATGTTTAGGGGAAAGCTGGTGTTTTTGTGATCAATGCTGTGTGATCATTGTAGTGATACCATTCTGTTACTTTAGCTGCCATAGATTTAGAGTTCTTTGCTGAACTTCCCTTCTTAACGTGTTATACCCTTATGGCTTTAATCTACTGGACTTCCATCGTTAGACACCTTTCTGGGAGATGAAGTGCAAAAGAGAGTGCAAATAAACACATGTTCATTATTTACATGGTTGAGGGGGGGAAAAGCAGCCTTAAGTTCTATGTAACAAAATTGTTCATCCTGGCAAAGAGAGATTTGTTGTCTTCAGAGTTAGCAACAGCCCCGTGAGCTGTTGTATAGACTTTTAACTGCTTGGGGGAAGGAGAGGAGCACTTAGCTTTAACCTCAGGCAGGCTGGTTTTTGAGGATCTTTGTTAGTTTTGCAAGACATGCAATAGGACCAACTTGTTTCCTGAAGAATCTTGACAAGTTGAGTGTAAAACTAGAGAATGCTGCTACAATATGGTTATGATTGAAATACGGTGAGGCTTTTCAAGAAAAATTTATGGTCTCATTTTGAATGACATTATTCTTCAGTAAAGTAAGGAGACGTATGGAATAGTTGCCATTTGAATAACTATTTTGGCATAGAATTGGATATTAATGTTTAGCAACTAAAGAGAAGCATTTCAGAGCTGACAGTGTATCTCAGAGACTCAGGTAAAGGTGATAACACAAAGATGTATTTTGTACTGCCAGCAGCAGCTCTGATGCAGTGGCTCAATATGGAGAGTCTTTTGGGCCAGAAAAAACAAACGTGGTATTTCTGTAGGACCAGAGGAGCTCTCCTGCTTTCTGCTGCAGCTCCCAGTGCCCTGTGTCTGGCTCCCTGAGGAGGCAGTGCCTGGCATGTGAAATGGTCAAAAATAATGCTGTGGGATTTCTTTAGGAAATCAGCTGGTGTTGTCACTGATCATCTTTCCTACTTTGTAAATGCAGGCCAATGTTAATTAGAGTGGGATCTGAAGCTCCCAGCAGTGTTTGTCATTCTGCCATAAGCCTTTCATAGAGCATTCCTGGTGAGTGCAGTGCCTTAACCCCTGGCATGTTTTTAGAATGTTATTGAACAACAACATGCTAGTGCAACAAGGAGATGCTCAGGAAGTCTGTGGGTAGAAGCAGGATTGTTTTCTTAGTTGAAATATTTGAACTATGTAAGGTGCTTTTAAACATGTCAAAATTTAAAGCAGTCTGGTTTGGGAGGCTGAGGTATTAGTTATTTTGTAAGTTTTTCTTCCTATTTGTTTTACTTCATAGCTCATCAGAAATTGTGCTTGCAAATGGAATAATTTGCCTAAATCAAGTGTTTACAGCTATCAACATGCTGCTGTCATTAGACTTCTCTGCTGTTGTGTTTAAGTGGGCAATAACTTTCAGTGTTTCTCACTTGGGGTTAATGTTTTTTAGAATTCCACAAGACCAGATAGGCTTAAGTTGCTCATAAGAAGGCTGCTCACGTCTGCCTTCAATCCCTGGGAAGGAGACCAGAGTTCCCTTTAAAGCTGAGGAGGAATTTTTTGAAGTTAGACTTTCAGTATATGGTGTCCCCTGTATCCATCCCTGTGCTAAATCCAACAGTCTTAACGGCTTGGAGGGAGGAAAGAAAAACAAACTCCACATAGCTTCAATAGCTACAAATTAATTAAATATCTTTTACTCCAATATCTGACTTGTATGCCTAATACTGAGTTATATACTGGCAGAGGACTTATACACTGTGTGATTTAATTGCAGTGGTGGCCAAGTTAACAGTAGAAATAAAATGACAGTGTTGTTGTCGTCTTTGAAATGAAAGCATTAAAAAAGCAATCTGATATTCTTGCTTTTCCTTTCTGACTCCTTTCAGACTTTTGTACTGCACAGTCCAGCTGCCTGTTTGTTGTTTAATGTGCTTCAACATCTTCTGATTAACAACATTTCCTCCATATTTTCTGCCTGGGTCAGCAGCTGTTTTCTGGCATGAGTTAGCAAGTGAAATACAGCAGCCCATCCCTCGTGGCTTCCTAACTTCAGTAATACTTTCTCAGTAGACGTAAAGACTTGTTACTTTTATGCAAACCTTTAGCAGTGCAGGAAGATAATTTAAAAGCAAGACACATGTGTAGGTCTCCAAGACCACGTGCATATAAAAAAATCTTTTCCTAGTGGTTTGTGAAATTCTTGTCCCTTGAAGCTCCAGTCACCTGCTTTGCCACCAACTCATTTATTACCTCTTAGCAGTTTTCCAGTTGGATACTATCAAGCTATGGGAGGAAAACTTGGGAAGAAGACTAAAACTGGAAAGTAAATGAAATTTTTGAACATCAGAAAATTTAGCTAAGTTTGGCTTGGTTTTAGCCTTGTAACCATTGCCTTCTGGATATCATTGTGCCTGTTGCCTGCAAGTTTTCCATAGAAGCAGCTGCAGGAGTGATAAAGATTGGCAGAAAAAAGCTGCATGGTTCACAGAAGGAATGTAGTGAAAATACAAACTCACCTGATCATTCCAACCCCCACAAATCATCCTCTTCTTTATAAAGAATTAAGCACGTACTAAAAACAATATAGCAGGTGAATTTACTTGGGAAAAATAGGCTATTTTTTGTTGCCCAGTTATTAATAGATTATAGAATATTGTGCTTTATATTTTTGTGTATACAGATTGACTTGTTTCCCTGGGTTCTTAGAGACGAATTTGTTACTGATATGAAGTACAGTTAAACAATTTTCATGAAAATTCCGTATAGAGCTCATTTTATTTCTGTTGATGAAACTGGTAAATTTTAATTTCAGACTACAGATCTAACTTTCAACTTCTGAGTGAAACAGATTTCAAAAAAAACCTGCAACAGCAGCAGAGAAGTGATTCTGTTAACAGAGCACAACGATCTTAGTATGGATTTACACTTCCTAACATCTGCCTTTTGTGAAGTGAGGAGCAGGCTGGGTTTTGTGGGTTGTTTTGTGGTTTGGGCTTTATTTTTTTGTTTGGTCTGATTTTTTTTTTTTTTAATTTTATTTTAATTTAAAAAAAAAAAAAGTCTAGATAATACTACCTATCAGGATGACATGATGATTCATACACATTTGTATGCTAGGTATTGGTTCCAGCAGAGAGATGTATTTGAATACAGAAATGTGTATCATGCAGCTGACTTTTTTCTTCCTGTCTTCTTTTTTATTTTATGATGGGAAAAATATTTTTGAATTTTAACTGTTTGGATTTCAATCCACTCTTTCCCCCCCCCCCGCCTTCTTTTCTTTTTCCCCATACTCTTTTTCATTTCTTTATTTAATAACTCTAAAAATTAAGTAGCTGTCAACAAGTCCCAGAATTTCATCTAATGAAAAGTAAAGTAGAACCATAGAATCATCTAGGTTGGAAAAGACCTTTAAGATCATTGAGTCCAACCATTAGCACTGCTCTACCAAAGTCCACCACTAAGCTGTATTCCCATGCACCACATCTATAAGTGTAACATAACTGTTTCAGGTGGTGGCTAAGATGAAAACCACTAAGCTGAAATGCAATTTGTGTTGACAGAAATTTCCTGAAGAGTATAATGGATCATAAAATAAACCTTTGGTCTTCCTAATTCATCAGTTACTGCTTTTGGGGTGTGATCTGAACTAGGCTTTGTAAGACAATCACTTGGCCATTTCATGTTTGTCCGACACTTCCTTGGAGTAAATATCTCAGTCCTCAGACTTGCAGAGGACAGTGCAAGTACCTGCCTGTGCTTCTACTATAAAGTATGAGCTGTTATTTGGATGCTAGCAAATGTAGATGGTACATCTAATAAAACTGTCATTAGGGCCAGTAAACTAGTTTTAGGTATGTTTATTTTGGACCTGTAGCATCTTACCTGTGCTGCTCTATTCATTGTTAAAGGGCATATTAATTAATTATTTCTTGGGAGAAAATTACATCCTATGGATTAGAAGTAATGTCTAGAAGAAAAGGTTTCTCAAGAATCCTGAGCACTCAGGATGAAATATGGTATCAGACTTGTGTGTAGGCAGCAACCCTATAAAGAGTGAATGTGTTTTAAGCAAATAGAAACTTAAGTCTCACTGCCTAGGAGAGCCACCCGAGGACTACAAATATGAAGGTTATTTGCAAACTCTTTCTCACAGTGTCTAGGACCTTTAAAGGTTACTTGCAGCCAGAAGGCATTACAAATGGGTAATGGTGTCCTCCCTCCTCTTAAGAGACCAGTATTGGTGCTTGCGGGGGGCTGATCTGGATGAATAGACTATGAGAACTTAGGTACTTAGGTGATTATTGACAGTGTGAGGAAGATTTCCACAGGCAACATTTACCTCTCGCTTCCTGGAGAGAATAAGAAGTCAGATAAATGGACGGGAGGCTGTTTTGGGGCAGAGTATGTCCAAGTTGTGTGCTGGTCAAAAAGCTGTCTGAAGACGTGTGTAGAATGGTGGTGGAGGCTGACTAGGGACCAGAACCTGTGTGAATGTGGAAATATAAATAAAAGGACAACTTTGTGCTACTGTTAACAAAATTAATTGGGAAATGGTTGTTTTCTTACTCTGTGACTTTCCTGTCATGCCCATAGCCACTCTGGCTTTTCTGTCAGCCCAACAATTCTTTGTCTTGTACTCATGATTACCTGAGGGCAGGTAATATTTGCATAGCAATCTCTGGATTTCATTGATTCTCAGTCTTTATTTCATACTAAACGAGTTTTCTTAAAGTGGCCAAAGCAGTTGCTTTGGAAGCTAGATTGACTATTTAATATTGCTAGGTTGAATTTTGTAGTATGTTGTTGGTGTGGAAGATTGATGCTCCACTAAAAAAAATAAATAGCAAAATGAAATTTAAAGAAAGAGGGAAAAAAAGAGTAAAGTTGAAGTAACTATGATCTGGCCTATGGTTGGACTTTTAAGTCTTACTGCACTTAGGTATTTCAAAACTGAAAGAATATAGTGTCTTGTACATAATTATTTACTAAAATGGACACAATATTTTTCAGAGATGTGGATAAATCAGGAAATTGTTACCTTAAAATCCTTCCAATATTGTCATATTATATTGCAGTGCTTACTTATTTGAAGCTACCAGCAGCATCTTATCCACCTCTGGTTTGAACTCGCTGTTCAGATGTTCTTGTCAGATTTAGCAGATCTTCCTACCTCAACCTCTTCCAGTAGCCCCAAGATTACAGGTTCCAACTGTTTTCTGGCACAAAAAGGGTGATCTGGAACCTGAAAAGTGGCCCTGCTAACTAATTAGAAACTGATTAAAGTAAATCTCTGCACCTTTTCTGGAACCTGAGAGCCCAGCTCTTGACTTGCTGGATTCCTAACACCCGGCAAACTTTCTGTGGGCATTCCTGGTCTGAGTCCCTGTCTGGGGAGTGCTGCCCACTATGAGACCAGCCTTGGCTCCTCTCCCCAGTCCAGGTGTTGACACAAGGCTGTAGATTTGCTCTTTACTTTCTCTTGTGCTTGCAGAGAAGTTTTCCTAATGCAGGCTTGTTTTCTGCCCACACGGGACTTAACTGAGATGGACAATATTAGCACTTTATTATTTGGGTGCTCTTTGAACTGCAGCTTTTCCTTCCCACAGTGTGATGTAAGCTGTCCAGAGCTGCTAGGTCATGGCTTTGTGTGTGGATACGGAACCTGAGGAACTATGGGGAAGAGCAGTGCAAAGGGTTCCCATCACAGTCACGACTTAAAAGGCAGCGTTCGTTTGCACTTTGGTTGTTACAACGCTTCTGCTACTTCAGCAGTGAAGCAGTTCAGTTTCAAAAAACACCAGTTGCCTTTTAATAGTTTCTAACAAAGAGAGAGAAACGTTTTGGAGATTTTTGGTGAGTGAAAATGTATTTTTCAAGAGTGGTCTGCAATACTTCCTTTATCAGTCACATTCTTTAAAATGAAAGGGTACCTAGATAAACCCTACAGTGCAAAGCCAAATGGCCAGCAGCTTAAGCAGGCTTGAGCTAAAAATCCACTAGTCGCCACAAAAGAAGTTATTGCTAAAATTTAGTCGAAGATTTGCTTGTGTTCTGAGGAGTTGTCTTGAGACTCGCTTATGGTTCAGAGACCAGAGAATAGTAGTGCTTGGAATACGTGTTCAGCTGGAACTACTGACCTGTGCAAAGTACTGAACTGGAGGAAGGGCTTACTGAAGGCTGTCTGCAGTGTTTGTGGGATGCTGCGCTGTTTCCCAAGGTTAAGATTTTTGTCGTTTCCCTTAACTTTGGATGTGGCTTCCTTTCACTCCAGAGCGTCTGGCAAAGGCATTCAGCATAGAGCTGGTTCAATTCTAGTGTAATATTTGTTCTTTCTTTTTATAAGAGAAAGTACCACATTTGTTTGCTTTTTCAGAGTGAGGTGTATGTGACGACTGTTTTAACAGCAGTCCGGAGTGAAATCACGTGTGAATTCGTATTTCGGTGGAGGAAGGCTCAGAGAAATGTTATCAGTGTTTCAGGAAACTGAATCCTTTCAGAGCTAGTGACTGATGTGGGACTTAGTTCTTGCATGCAGATTTTCGCTTAACTGTGTGATGTTCAGGCAACTTTATTAAGCCGTGGCTCAAACTGTGCTTAATTTTAATTCCCCTTTTAATTATTAATTACAGAAGTTTGTTTTGTAAATATTAAAGGTTTTTTTTCCTTTTTTAAGCTACGTATATCACTTCCTGGTATATGTATCCCGTTTGGGTATAGCGAATGACAGAGCAGAAGATGATCTGATCGGGCTAAAACATTCCCCATTTTTAACTAAATTTTCTTACAGTTGAGTCATAATTAAAATTTCAGCACTTAATAGATTCCTACTTAGCAAGATCTTACTGTAGGTTTCACAGGTGTGGCTTTAGAGAAAGCAGCCTTGGGTTGCTTGTAGGCAGGAAGCACTTGGAGAAGCACAGCCCTGGCACCGTGTTCCTTGCTGGATTGTACTGAAGATTGTTTTCTAGGTCTTACTAGGGAGCAGAGTTGCTGGTTTGTGAGAGGGAGGCAAGCAAACTGTTAATTCTGTCTCAAAACTTTGAAAAAGGTGCTGAAGCTTCAAAATATGTTTATGTCCATAAATAAGTCTGCACTGGCAGGATTCTGTTTGTAATGTGACGGTGGAATGCTGTAGTGTTTGGAGATCCACTGGCTCAAATACTGCTCTTCCTGTAGAGTTAGCCTTCGCTCAAATATAGACTACTTTTGCTCGTAACCCTGCTGTTGGCAGTTAGCTCTGGAAAATAGTCTTACACCAGAACAACTTTGGGAACTGAGTAAATTATGTAAATTGCCTTGCTCTTGCTGATTTCACTTCCCAGATGCATTGTCATGTATGTCAGAAACCATAACGGTTCCTTATTCCTTAAGATTAAAATAGCTGCGTTCAGAGGGCTATTAGGATCAATATTGAAAATTCCAGCTATGTGCTTTGTCCTTTCCTGTCTTAACATGGAGTGTAGAGTTTACCTTTCTGTGGTTTGACAGATGTGCAGTGTTAGTTGCAAAGATTTTTATTTTATTTTATTTTAATTTTTTTTGGTGGGTGAGAGGGGAGGTTTGGGGTATCTTCAGCATGGCATTTTTTCAAACATTTTTCATGTGCTTAGGTGCATCCAAGCAGAAGTCAAGTTCCCTGCAGGTAGCAGATAAGGACCTACTGCCACCTTTTCACCCATACCAGCCTTTGGAATGCATAGTAGAAGAGACTGAAGGCAAGCTGAATGAACTTGGACAGAGAATTAGTGCTATTGAAAAAGCACAACTTAAATCATTGGAATTAATTCAAGGTGAACCTTTAAATAAAGATAAGATCGAAGAACTTAAAAAGAACAGAGAAGAACAAGTACAGAAGAAGAAGAAAATATTGAAGGAGCTGCAGAAGGTGGAAAGGCAGTTGCAGATGAAAACCCAACAGCAGTTTACCAAAGAATATTTGGAGCCCAAAGGTCAGACAGACACACCACTTCCCCTGCAGCAGCAGTGCCCACTTACAGGGGTATTCCCAGAAGTGGAAGCTGATAAGGGTCTGCCAGAGGATAACTTTTCAGGGTTACCTCAGGTTGACACAATCTTGTCTAAAGATGACGAGCAACAACAGTCTCCACTACCTGCTGAACAAATAGAGTTTGTCCCTATCCAGCCTTTGCCAGCACCGCAATGTAATTTTTCTGGTAATTTAGGTTATAATGGGACACAGTCTCTTGAACTTCAGAAAGCATTAGGGAATCAGCAGAATGTAGGACAGCAGCAGCAAATTGCTGGGCAGGGGCTCTTAGTTCAAGAACCAGACGGATTAATGGTTGCCACTCCAGCACAGACGCTTACCGACACTCTTGATGACCTAATAGCAGGTGGGTTAAGAAATATACCTATTTTTGCATTAATTTGTGTGCTCAGTTTCCCTCTCTCTCCTTCCCTCCAAAAACATCTTGGGGTTTTCCAGTTTGGGAATACTTGCTTAAGAATAAAGTTCCTGATTAGTTCTATTAATCCTAACAGTGACTTCCAATTCTAACATGAGACTTTTAAATATCTTTTTTTCCAAAATGCAAAACTTCCTGTTTTGGAGACCTGTTTTAGCCCCTTTGGCCTCATCTTTTGCTGTGCTTCTTTAAAAAGCCGTATGGTGAGTGATGAGTAGTGCCCATTAGGAAACCTGAAAGCTTGACAGTTTTATATCTTCTGTAGAATTTTCTGTACAGGCCTATACCTCAGTGACTTTCTTCGGCGTAATAGCCATCTCTAGAAAAAGCCAAATTATTGTCACTTACAAGGACAAATGTGTCCCTCTCCTTGCTGCTCAAGATGCTGTTACAGTTTAAACACAGCCTGGGATCCGCTCAAAACCGCTTAGTTTGTGTAATGGCATGTGTTTTCAGAACACCCTTTAAACCCTCGTTGTTGCACAGGACTGTCTGCTTGTTAGCTATAACATATGGCAAAAATGTGTCCTATTATCTGGATGAAAAGCAAAAATCTAATCATCCTTCCACTTACTGATAACGGTGTGAAGAGGAATGGAGGTTCCAACATATTGGGTTGTGTGCATCCCCTTGTGGAAAAAGAGGTATCGTTTTGGTGGATTTCATTTCATGGATTTGACTAGGATTGATGTTTGCTGCTGGAGGTATGTAGGATATAGCCGGTGTTGTTTGGTCTGTAGTTTGTTTTTTTCCTTTGTTTTGTTTTGGTTTTGTTTTTTAATTCAGTGTTTTTCAGCTTTTCTTTGCACCTCGTGTGTGTCCCTCAGCCCTTATTTTCCTGTCTTCCCCACTCCCCTTCCTTTCATAGTCTCTGCCATGTCCTCTTAAGTTCACTTCAAGGTTGTAGAAATGTGCAGTCAGGCCTTTTGCCAGTCTTTCCTGTGAACTTTTAGAGTGATAATTGCATCAAGCTCGTGCAAGTCGAGACTACTTGTGACTTTGCAACCTCCCAGACAATCCATGCTTGGTGGAGTAGTGTGGTGCACTGTACCAGCTCCCTTCAGCTACACAGTGGAATTGAAAGAAATCCTCTTGTATTATAGAGAAACAGTCTTCATTCCCCCTTTTCTGGCATGGTGTGCCCTCCTACCCTCCTCTACGGTGCTCTTCAGAGTATTCAGCCAACTTTAAAACAAAAATGCAGTTGGAATTTTCTCGATATTTTTTATATTTTTACTACTCAAGATTTAACACCGATATGCCAGATGTAGTCAACAAGGGTTTAATCTTTGGAGTAGTTGCTTTTGCTGACAGTTCAGCATAGCTAGCCTGACCGGCAGGTGTGGAGTCTTTCATGGTTAGCAGTTGTGTGTTGCATTCAAAATATTCAGTGCACCCAAAATGAAAAACGGCCACAGTCGCTGAGTGCAGGAGCTCTGCTGTTTCAAAAATGGTTGCAAATAACCAGAAAATCTTTTCTTTTCAAAGTAATTAAAAAATATATATAGTAGATACCGGTTCATCTTCTTGAAACTGTTTATTGGCTTTAAGTAAAGACATTTTTTGCTGAGAAAAGACATTTATTTATTTCAAAAACCAATACAAAGAGCACCTCTTCTAACAACTCTTAGCTGTGTTTACAGAAATGCAACTCAAGGAATGTTGACCTGTCCAATACCAGAGGCGCCTGCAAAAATGTATCGATGCTGCTTTATTGAAACACATTTTCTATTGCAATTCATAAGTTTCTTTTACTCCCACCCCCCAAAAAGAAAAATAGTTGGAAGAGAATTAAGATATTTTGCTCACTTTTTAAGGCTAGACTGTGTAAAAGAGTGACACCTGTGTACGTTATAACCCTCCTATATCTCAAATGTACCTACATTTAAAACCAAACTATAAATCTGCCTACTCATACTCCAAACCCTGTTCTGTATTTAAAATGCACTTGACCTTTTTCCACAAACTTGCCCACAAGTCCTTAATTCTGTAAAGGAATTCTGATCAATAGAAACTGTTACAAGAGCTGCTTTTTCTGCACGTGATGCAGATGCTAGATAAAATTATTAATGGGCTTGTGCCTGGTGCGTGGGAGCTCTGCCTCTTAGAGAAGTTGTCTCGTGCTCGGGTGTGCCAGTGAAGTGTCCGACCCCGGATCACAGCACCGCTAGCGGAGCTGCAGTAATGGTGATGAGTGACTCCTGCTTTAGAAGAGGTATGAACGTGCTTGTTCCTGCTGAGTATTGCTGTTTGTATGGGGTCTCTTTCAGAAGAACAGAAGTGTTAAATTGGCTCTCTGCCCTCTGCACTGTAATACCTTTTGCTGTTGCTCTTAGCAGTGGTGATGTAAGAGGCAAAGTTTTCAGAGCTTCAGTTGAGACTGCTTAGAAGGGAGAACTTGTATATCTACAAAGCCTCAAATCTTTATTTTGCTAACTCCATTGTGACAACATACATCAATGAAGTATTTATCTTGCCAGTCTACTGGCAGGATTTGTCAGCTGCCAGCTGTTGATGTCAAGGTGTGAAGTGCTGTGAATCTCTCTGGCAGTCACTGCTAAGATGTGTACTTGAGTCCCCTCTTTCATAAAGCTACACAGAAATAACTGGGTGACCTTTGGAAAGTCAAGTAAAACATAAAAATGCAGCAGCTCTTTCCACTCCAGAATGTTTTGGTTGTACTGGAGTTTATTTAGATGTTCTGAAGCAAAAATCTTGCAACTAATCCTGGGTGTGAAGGTGCAACTTAGTGCAGCCTAAATTGTAATAGGGGTTACAAAAGGGATAAAGAGATTGTGCAGCTTAGAGTGGGAAGGCAATAAATTATTATGGATCATGTCTTCCAATAGAAGAGGATGGTTTGGGATTTAATTTTCATTACACAGCAGACATTTGGTTTCTCAAAGCTTCTTTTCTTGCATAGTTGGAGTTTCAGTTCAGTTCACATGATACGTTTACCATAGCAGATTTCCTAGCTGTCAGTGACTGAATTGAGGCCTTTTTGCTGGTTTAGGGTGTCCAAGATGAGCAACTTTATTTGTTGCTAGGTTTTGTCTGTAGTTGGACTATTTTTATTCCTGTTTGTTCTACTTGGCCTGTATTTTTAGTCAGGAGGTGGCATCTCTGTGTGCTTCTGTCTGGCTCTCCTGTGAGCTCTCAGTTGTATACTGAAATTCCAGGCATGTTTTGAGCAACTTTATTAACTGTTACTTGGTTCTGAAATTCTGGCTGTGGTTGGTTATACAGAACAGTGATTTTAAGGTAATGATTTGGAAGGTGACATCTGAGTTACTGTATTTAGCATTTCTGTTTGGAGTAAAGCTGGTTACTAGGATAATCTGGAGTGAGAAATGGTGACTCATAAAACAAGATGCAGTTACCAATGTGCAGAAGCCTCTGTGCAGTACCACCTTCTGGAGAAGCTGCATGGACTGGCTGAAAGACTGGTGGTGAAACTGAAAGGCTGTTCCCTTCAGTGGCAGGAAGGAACACCGAAAGGGCCAGGAGAAAACACCTACTTAACACGTGGATCAGAGGCTGGTGCCACTGGCAGAGTTTTGGGGTTTTTTTGACCATGGGGAGATTTACAGGGCACCAGGCCTGCTGACAATACGCCAGTATCGGGGGCAAAATCGCTAGCCCGCTCTAAGGGCATGTACACCACTGCACACAGCATGGGCAACTGTCACGGAGAGCTGGAAGCCATCGTGCAGCAGGACAGCTGTGGCATAGCCACCATCACAGAAATGTGGTGGGATGACTTTTAGGACTGGAGTGCTGCAATAGATGGCTACAAGCTCTTCAGAAAGGGTAGAAAGGGAAGGAGAGGTGGGGTGGCTCTATACATTAGGGAGTGTTTTGATTGTATAGAGATCGATGACTGTGGTGACAAGGGTGAGTGCTTATGGGCAAGGATGAGGGGGAAGCCCAACAAGGCAGATATCCTGTTGGGAGTCTGTTATAGACCACCCAGCCAGGATGAAGAGGCAGATGAAGCATTTTACAAGTGTCTGGCAGAAGTATCAAAATCACCAGCCCTTGTTCTCAGGGGAGGACTTGAACTTACCAGACATCTGCTGGAAATAGAACACAGCAGCAAGGCAACAGTCCTGGAGGTTCCTGACTCAGCTGGTAAGGAGACCCCACCAGGGGAAATGCCTCATTCTGCTGCTTACTATTGGAGGAAGACTGGTAGGTGATGTGGTGGTCAGAGGCTGTCTTGGGCTTAGCGACCATGAAATGATAGAATTCTCAATTCTTGATGAAGTAAGGGGGGAAGGGTGTCAGCAGAACCACTACAACGGACTTCCAGAGATCTGACTTGGGCCTGTTCTGAACTCTGGTTACAAAAGCCCCTTGGGAGACAGTCCTGAAGGGAAAAGGAGTCCAGGAAGGCTGGACGTTCCTTAGGAAGTAATCATGCCCCTGTACTCGGCACGGGTGAGGCCACAGCTTGAGCACTGGGTTTGGTTTTGGGTGCCACAGGATAAAAAAAGACATTGAGTTTCTGGAGCAGGTCCAGAGAGGGGCAGCAAAGCTGCTGAGGGGTCTGGAGAAAATGTCTTAGGAGAAGCTGAGGGACCTAGGATTCTGTAGTCTAGAGAAGAGGCTGAGAGGAAACCTTATTGCTCTCTACAAATTCCTGAAGGGAGGTTGTAGTGAGCTGGGTGTTGGTCTCTTCTTCCAGGTAACTAGTGATAGGACAAGAGGAAATGGGCTTACGTTGTGCTAAGGGAGGTTTAGGTTGGATATCAGTAAAAATTTCTTAACAGAAAGGGTGGTGAGGCCTTGGAACAGGCTGCCGGGGAGGTGATGGAATCACCATCCCTGGAGGTCTTCAAAAAACTTTACATGTGGCACTTCAGGACATGGTTTAGTGCTCATGAAAATGTTTAGTAGATGGTTGGACATGATGATCTTGAAGGTCGTTTCCAACCCTAATGATTCTGTGATTCTATGAAAAAGGATTGTTTTCTTTGGCCTGAAAATCCCAGTTCCTTTGAGAAAAGGGGAGTTGAAATCCAAGTGCATTATTCATGAACCTCCATGTTCACGCATGACAGTAGTTAGGTAGCTGCAGACTCTTAACTGCAATCTCATGCAGAGCTGCTTGCTCAATGATCTGCCAATGACTCTAGAGTCCTAATCAGATAAAAAACCAAGTTCTTCCTTCCTTTTATTTTACTGTTTCCTGTGATATTTTTTCAGAACTTTGAAAATAGTCATCCATGTCTTTGGAGACCTTTGTTTGACTTCACACGCATTCAGAAGTCCCTTTGGAAAGTTGCACGCCCTCCTTAAAATCAGGAGAACCTGGATTTTGTCATAGAATTATGGTGTTTTTCATGTGAGGCTTTTGATTACCAAAGTCTGTGGAGACATCCAAAAGCCTAGGTTACAAAACAGCTATCTTAGAAAGATCTGAGGTACATATTGTGAAAAAATATTTTTTTATTTCTTGTTTGTTTGTTTTTTTATTTTTAATCAGTGCTTGGCTATCATTGTATTTAACCTTCCTGGTGAAAAGACAGAATGCCTGTTGAGCTGGAAGCATTGTGCACGTTGGAAAGTTTTCCTCCTCGTTTTCTCAGACAGTGAAAGCTGCACATTTTTCTAGTCCAATCCTGCTGCTCAGGGCAGAGATGCTGAAGATGATGGTGCCCCATGGCTGGTTCTGTGCCCTCCAGCTAGCCATTCTCCTTGAGGTTGGGGACAGTGGCAGTGCTCTCTCCACTGCAGACTGCCTTCCTGTCCTAACACCCATTGCTGAGGTGAAAGTCTGGAGCGGGTTGGTGGCACTGCTCCTCTGGGAGCCTGCACATTAGCTTCTGGTGATTGGAGTATGACCTGCTGAAGACTGGTGATGAGCAAGAGGTTGGCAAGTGCTTGGCCTTCCACTTTCCTGGGGCCATGGTCAGAGGAATGAAGCCGTGCCTGAGTGCACAGCTGGCCTCCTCCTGGTCATGAGAGGCAGAAGCAGAGAGGTGGCTCTCCTCTTGTGTCCAGTCTGTATCTCCCTAGATGGGTTTTGCAGGAGCGGTCTACTTCCCACCACTGAGGAAGATAATCCAGAAACAGGATTTGGGGGAATACAAATTAACTCCAATTTCATACAAACGTACATGAAGGGAACGTTGGAACCATTGTTGCAAGGTCATCTTTCAGTTAAAACATCTGTCATGTAATTTAAGCTGAGCTAAATCAGCCCTGTGGAATCTGAGGTAGGAGATCTCGGATGTGTTTTGCTCCAGTGTGCACAAATCCCACTGATGGTCCATTGGCCAGCCACATTAAGGGGAAAAAAAATTACACTTTAAAAAATCCTGCCATTTGGTAAACTCTGCAGTTACAGAGAGGATGATTAATCAGTGGGCACTGTAGGACTGTTCGTAAGCAAGAGTCTGGGCTATCAGTACAGGGTTTTCTACATTTCTGCTGCCTTCGAGTTCTCTGTCCCATCTGACTTCATCGTAACTGTGCACCTGCAATGCTTGTTGTGCACTCATGTTTCAAGTACACGATGAAAATTGATGTAAAAACTACTTGAACATTTTTAGTCATGGTTGTGAACTAGAGAGAGTTTGAGGAACTTGTAGCCGCAACACTGAATATATTACTTTAAGGACCCTTAAAGTGGCTCAGGTGGAATCCCTCTGCACACCCCTGCTTTGTATGCACAGCACATGCACGTGTCTTTATGTGTATTTATAGTTGCAAGATCTGAAAACATTGAGCCAGTGTCTTTCATGGGGAAGGAATAGTTTGATTTAATTTAACAGGGTGATTTGGTGTCTTGTATTTTGGAAGGAATAATCTTTAGAAATCCAATTAGTATCTTGCACTTCAGTGCATTGAGGAGGAAGACAATTGCATTGCATTAATTAATACTTATCTGCTGCTATAAGTGATAATCCATAGTAAGCAGATGAAGTGTGGGAGTTTCTGTATAGGAAACTTTTAAATTTGCATTAAAAATACAAACCTGATTTGCTTGTGAAGGTTGCACCATGAACCAAAAGTTGACTCTGAATTTAGATACAGTACTTTGTTGTTTAAATGTATCTAAATGTTAATGCTGGGGTTTGCCTGTGTGCCCAGGAGAATGCTTTACTTAAAAGGCACAGCTGAAAATTTTCACCTCTCAAAGTTTCAGTGACAACCCCCCCTCCACATTTCCAGAACCCAACCGAAGTGGCCCATCTAACCTTGCTCCACGTGTACATACACAGTCCTGTGGGCTGAATTACTGGTATGAGTGGTCACGTTGAGGATTTTTCTAAGACTTTTCTTCTGCATGGTTTTCCTGTCACTGATTGCTGGTGTGTAATTTGTCAGTGGAATCAGGAAGGTTGAGCTGAGAAAAGTTTGCAAAAATTTCTCTGAAGTGGTACGCAGGTTTGTGTTCATTCTTCATCTTGCCTAATTGCTGAAACACTTGGACAAAACCAAAATGCTGCTGCTTATTTCTTACTTTCGGTTGTTAGTGCTTTCTGTCAGTTGCTTGTTCCAGGAATACTACAAAATGCTGTGTGTTTTGGAATAATAAAGGTAACCAGGTATTCCATCTAATGCGACTGCACAGTACAGGAATTTGGCAATCCAGCAGTGACAGTGCCTGTCAAATCCAGCTGCTGTTTTAGCGAGGCATACTGCAGTTAGTGCACTCGTAGCTAGTGCATAGGCTTGTTAAACCCCCCTGCCAGGTAATCCCAGCTGAGTTTTAGACTCATTTGAGCTCCTTTCAGACTCTCATTTGGTTACAAAGGCAGGCAGAGGTCTTGGCCCCACAGTAGAGATGTGCAGGGATATTTCTCTGCTTGCCCTGATAAACCTTTATTTACAAACTAGTTGAATAAAATGTGCTTCTCAATTATATACATATGTATATATTTAAAAAAAGACTGAGTTGCATTCCCCGAGTCCTTGACCTGTTCTAGATCTTTAGATTGAAATCTTTTGCAGGCTGTGGATAAATCAGAGAGTTCTCAGCTTGCTTATTTTTGTTGACTGCCCCCTTCTGTCTGCTTCTCTTCCACCCTTCTTGGGTTAACTCTGAGATGTGATTAATGATGTATGTTGCTGTCAGTCATCTTGCTTTGAAAGCCTTCTCCAGAGACCAGGTGTGCACTAACCATTGCATAAGAAACTTCAGAATTCCAGAATGAGACTGTATTTCTGAACATTAGGTTTGTATTGTGGAGAGAAATCATTTAACTGCTTAGACTGAGGATATAATTGAACTCTAACAGCGAAGGTTACAACTTGAAAAGGGTAACTAATAATCTTCATACTCATAATGCATACTGACTAACTTATAAAATGATTTTCTAACTTAACACAGTTTGGAGACGATGCTTACACTTTTTAACTCCCGGAAAGCTTCTTTGTCCAAGACATCAACTTGTTTGTTTTTAAGAATTCTTAATTTGTTTCCCACCCATTACTGTTTTGATATTAGACTGTTGCAGTTTTATGGGACTAAACTTTCAGATAAACCACAGCATTCCTGTGTGGATTAATAACATGGTGTTACTTTTCAGCTGTGAATAGCAGAGTGCCCAGTGGCTCCACCAGCTCCTCGCACACTACTGAATCCCCTACGCCTGAGCCTTGTTCCCAGGCACCCAGCAATGTGCCCTCGCAGTCAGTGCTCCCCATGTATCCTTCAGTTGACATCGATGCACATGTGAGTAGTTGCAGTTGGTTTTGAGTGGATTTGCTCTCAAGTTCTGAGAGGAAAATCTCTGATCTGGTGCTGTCTTAAAAATGTTTAAGTTCTCTTAAGTACTTTTAATTTCTGATGATCTGCTTTTTCTTCCCACCCATGAAGACTGAAAGTAATCATGACACTGCTCTGACCCTGGCGTGTGCAGGAGGTCATGAAGAACTTGTATCTGTACTGATAGCACGTGGTGCCAATATTGAACACAGAGACAAGAAGGGTAAGCTAAAACAGTAAAACAGTTTGACCACAAGCTACAGCTTGAAACGGCCAATTTCAAATTGGGATGTGGGGATTTTGCTTCACAAAATTACCAAAGCTTGCAAGAATACAGAATTGCATTCTTACATTTAAAGTGGAAATACTGGCCGTACAAAGCCAGTGAGAGTCCATACCTTCCAGATTGCATCTGAGTGGTATCGTAAGCAAACACCTTTGTCCTTAGGATTCACTCTCTAGGAAAGCCCTTAACGTCCTAGACAGAGCAGCTGATGGGGGCAAATATCAAACCTTGGCTGACAAAACTCATGCGGAGTAGTTGTCAGGTTGTGTATCATATTGTTCCCAATAATAGTTTGGCAAAATCTCAACTGTTTAGAGTGGAGAGAACAAAACCACCATGCCACTCTCCTTCAAACTCATATTAACCACTGGAAGTAAGCCTCATGCATAGCGTAGATGAATTTCCTTGGAGCTTTATTAAATAGGGTTTAAGTAGAAAGCCGAGACTTCTCTAAAGAGATGAGCTGGTCAGAACTTCATCCAAACTGACCAGTGGAAGTGCTGTTCATATTTCTTTTGAAGAGCCTTTGTATTTGGCTGGAATTAGATATAGATGTGTCAGGGTCAGAAGAAGTCTAGGAAAGGGTCTGAGATGGTGTCCTATACCAGGAAACCTCCAATCTGAGGAAGGCATCTGATCAGTAGAAGTCATTGTGAATTAACTGCTTTGTCCATTTCTCCTCCTTAATAATAATTCTGAGATTCTCAAGGTTGCTTTTAACACGATCTCTTGTTACTAGGCTTCACGCCTTTGATTCTGGCTGCAACTGCTGGACATGTTGGTGTCGTGGAAATTCTTCTGGACAAAGGTGGGGATATAGAAGCACAGTCTGAGCGCACAAAGGATACTCCGCTGTCGTTGGCATGCTCCGGTGGACGCCAAGAGGTATGGACCTCAACGGGTTTGAATTGTATTTTGTAGCTAGTTTGGGGTTTTTGTGCTGTTTTTGTGCTGATGGTGTAATAAATCATCCCTTCTCTGGTAGGTGTAAGTGTGGCTAATTTTAAGTATTTTTCTTCTTCCAAGAGGCAAGGGAATATATTCTTTTCCCCCTTGGCTATCCCAGTTTTGTTAGCTAATTGTTGTTACAACCTGTGGTCATTCTTCTGTTGATGTATCCTTGCAAGAGAAGTACTTTTGTGAGAGACGTAGAGATGTCTAATGAATAACTTTATTCACTGAACACTTTCTTTCTGCATCCTCCACACTCAGTATTTAAACAGCTGGTGCAGGCACACAGGACAGAAACTGGAATTCTATATTGGCAGTATCTGGTTTTAGTGGTAATGTGCAGGGCTAGTAAGTGTGGATGTAACGCAGGGCACATTATACTACTCTTTTAGAGATGTTGAAGTTTTATTTATACCTTGTCCAAGTAAACTTTGTTAAATCCTTCCTACTGTAATCACGAGCATACTAGCTTGGAAGATGGCATGAAGGTGGCAAAGGGCTCTGCGCCAGATATGAGTGTGGTATGATTTGGAACTTGTAGGGATTAAAACAGTTGGCCAAAACTGTAAAGTTTCCACTTTGACTTTTGAAATGCAGATCTTTAACAGTAAAAGCGCTGCTCACAAATAAAAGGAGAGCTCAGTGTGGCCTGTGATAGCATTGCTTATTGAACTACTTAAGTCTTTTGTTCTTAATCTTTATTCTTTTTTTTCCCTTATGCCAAAATCTACCTCTTATGTTTCTGGTTGCAAGGCAGTTTTGTCTCTGGCTTATCTGAAAATCACCTAGCCTATGCTAATAAAATGAGACCCACTGAAGTGCAGAAACATTTTAATTTTTCCCCCTTTTATGTCTGATAGAGAAGAGAAACTCTTCCTCATGCTTGTTCCATTAACATCAGTGGGTCTGATTTTTACCATGTGTTTTGTTGGAAAGGCATATAATACAGATGGTCAAACTTGGCCAAGTGTCATTTGAATTGAAGTCGTGGGAGTTTCTGAAAGAGATGCTCAAACAGCGTGAGACATAATGGGAGTGGGATAGATCCCTTGTTTGCAAACTTAAGATTCACAGGAAGAGCTTCACTTTAAAGCCTTGCATTTTTGATTAGATAAAATAATCTTTCTGGAAGACAAGTGCTGCACTGCTGCAACCCACGCAGAGTAGCTGATGCATTCATCAGTTGCTGAGTCTGTACAGTGCACATGTAAAAGTAAAGCAAAAGAGGATAGAGGTTTTCCTGTAGAATCTTATCTATTAACGATGCAAACTGGTAGCATACTGGAAGGCTCGAACATGGGATAACATCCTTTTACTTTCTGGATAATAGCAAAGGCCACAGTGTGTCTCCTAATCTGTGTGCTGTCTTCTCAGGTTGTTGATTTGCTGTTGGCCCGCGGAGCAAATAAAGAACATAGGAATGTGTCTGATTATACGCCGTTAAGCCTTGCTGCATCTGGTGGCTATGTTAATATCATCAAGATACTTCTCAACGCTGGGGCAGAAATTAATTCAAGGTAATGTGCTATGTACATAGGGTGACCTGCAGTATAGCACCAACACTCCACTGCTGGCTGCGTTCCGAGGCGTGGCTTGGAATCTCTAGTGCTTCCAGCCCCTGCAGCCACTCCATGCTGATGTTATCCTTTATGTTCATGGTATCTTAGTGCTTTTAAATTGCCCTTCACTATTGCAAGCTTCATCTCCCTTATACCAGAATTTTAAGGAATTTTTATTATAGTTTGCAAATGTATTTCTTCCCTTTCCCACCATTCTGGGATCTAGGAGTCAAACTTATTTCCAATATAACCCAAGTAAAGGAACCAGCTAAAGTACTAGCAGCAGCTCTATGTGTTTGGAGGTATCTTTTTCAGTAAGAGGAACAAATTTACACAGATATGTCTCCTAATGTTCCTCTTCATTCATATTAACAAAACTCACATAACTTTCTCTAGTGAGACAGAAGGTAAAGCTGCAGATGTGCTAGAAGCATGTTTTTTCTAAATCAGATACAGCCTTGTTTGTGTGCTTCAGCCATCTGAACATATAAAACCTGAAATGTGTTTTCCTTATTTCTAAATTGCAATTGTCTATTGCATGTAGTTACTGTGATGGTTTCTCCTAATCAGTTAAAAAATGCTAGTATTTTAGGCCACTGTCTGTATTTGTATATGTCACGTTCCTTTCTGGCTTACAACAAAACATTGGGTTCCTCTTGGATGCACTTCTGTTTCCCAGAGCACTCCTCTGGTTGCGGGAACTGCAGTTTGTTTCTTTCCCATTAGGACTGGCAGTAAGCTGGGCATCTCTCCTCTGATGCTGGCTGCGATGAATGGCCACGTACCTGCCGTGAAGCTGTTGCTTGACATGGGCTCTGACATTAACGCCCAAATTGAGACCAACCGCAATACAGCGCTCACCCTGGCCTGTTTCCAAGGCCGAGCAGAGGTGGTCAGTCTGCTCTTGGACAGGAAGGCCAACGTCGAGCACCGGGCGAAGGTAAGGGTGTGAATTGCCTTTCCTTATGACTTGCTTCTAATGGGTGATTTCTCTGAGTCAAGTTTCTTCAAATTTTCCTGTTTCTTTGGGCCTCTGGCCTCAGAGGACTTACTACGTGTTCTGAAATAAGTTGGTGGCTTTTTGGTTTGATTTTTTTTTTTTTTTTTTAAATAAATGCATCAACAATGATTTTTTTTGTTAGGGAAAAGCTGACTGGTCCTTCTGAGTTCCTAATGAAACTTAGATTGACTCTTACTCTGTAGTACTGAGAAACTTCTCAGGTTTAAGTTTGACGCGATGCTTGTTAACGGAACAGACATAGCTGTTTGCACATGTGAGTGAAGTCTAGGCAGGAAGATTATAGTGTTGCTTATAGTGATTCTCATATAGAACAGATTTCTTGTCTACAACAGAATTAGTGCAGTCAAACTTTGTAAAGCTTTTACGTTGCTGTAGAACCCATGGCTTCAGTACTGTGACTTTCTGTGCCTCTGAAATGCTCCACAGGTCCCATCCTTTGGTACACTGGGACAGCTTTGTGTCTCCTGCCATAAAGCAAGCTTAAAGCTTGTGTAGACAGCCAGACTGATTTCCCCAGCACAAAGGAATTTTTGGTAACTCCTAAGGCTGCTGAAATAATTGCTGTGTCTGTCTACCCCGCCTGCTTCTGGAATGACTGTGGCTGGAGAAAAGGGGATATGGATAAAAGCCAGCTCTCAAATGGTCAGTTGGGCATGTTAGCAGCTGGTGTAAGTTTATTTAACAGTCTAGCGTGGCAACTGAGTTGGGCCCAGATCAGTCTCAGCGCTAAGGGAGGCTAGAGAAAAGCTATAAAGTCCCTTTCTGAGCATTGTTGTTAGAAACACTTGTGTCTTTGTTTGGATCTGTTTTAACCTCTGTTCGAGAGATCCTGTTGTAAACTTTGGTTTTGCTCTTGAGACAGGTATCTGGTGGTACTTAGTCAACAGTTTGCCTGGGTTTGTATAAATCAATGCCCAAGAGTATTTGGGGTTTGGCTGTTTTTGTTGTTGTTGTTCTTGTTCTTGTTTATTGTGGGGTTTTTTGAGAAAGACTGCTTGAAGTTAGGCTCCTAAAGTAAATATATGCAGCTAAATTAAAAATAAAATCTGATTTCCCTGTGTAGGAATCTTTTATATCTCATCCAAAGTATATTGTACATATTTCATGCTGCGTGTAACTCCTCTTTGCACAGACTGGCCTCACACCTCTGATGGAAGCAGCTTCAGGAGGTTATGCAGAGGTTGGAAGGGTTCTCCTTGATAAAGGAGCAGATGTTAATGCTCCACCTGTGCCTTCCTCAAGAGATACAGCTTTAACAATTGCAGCAGATAAGGGTCACTACAAGTTCTGTGAGCTCCTGATTAACCGGTAAATTATTTCTCTATTGTTATTACAGTGGCACATTTGTTCTATTGTTCTATATTTCTCTCCGTGGCAAGGGTGCCCTTGTTTACATTCTCTCACACAGCTGAGAGCAAAGGGAACGGGAAGCTCTGGAAGCAGAATGTTTTATCTGTTCCCTGCTCTCCAGTGTTATCCTGGAGTATCCTGCTACTCCAGTGTTCATTAAGCTAAGTAGGCAGCTGGGACCAGAGGTAAGCAAACAGTATTTGGCTTTGCAGTTCTGTTGGCTGCCTATTAATCTAGCAATTCCCACGTGAGCATTTTCCCACCTGGAAGTAGCTCTTGAGCTCCTCAAGCATAATCCTGTATACTGCTAAAATCTAAAGGGCATCCTTTTCCTGTGCGTGGTCACCACATTAAGGATAACTTAAAGGACCTGTGGTTGCTAGTTGCATAACTGTGGTGCAGTAGTACTTCAGGTGAGTGTTCATCTCTGGAAGGGAGGTTTAAATAACCTCTGGGTCACTACATTGCAGCTTAAAACACCGGGGACAGAATTTCTCTAGCCACCGGATTACAGTGATTATATATCCAAATGTACTCTGATCTTTTGTGGTCTTTCTTCCTGACTTCCACCTTTACTCATACCTTGTTTCACTCAATTACACCTCTACTTTAGAGGAGCACATATTGATGTTCGTAACAAGAAAGGAAACACACCTCTGTGGTTAGCAGCTAATGGTGGTCACTACGATGTGGTTCAGTTGCTTGTGCAAGCAGGAGCAGATGTGGATGCTGCAGATAATCGGAAAATTACACCCCTTATGTCAGCATTTCGCAAGGTAGGAGACCAACTTAATTTGATGTTTCATTGCTAAATGTTTTCAAATAGAGTTTTTTGTTTGGTCTTAAATGCGCATCCTTGGTTTTGGAGGAATCAAATATAATGCAGCAAAATTACTATTTTGATAAAATGCCTGCTTTAAAGTAGTCATAATCTGTGTACTTTGCACAGGTCTCATTTTTGAGAAGTGAAAAAACTTTGTTCCATTAACTTTGTTTCCAGTTACACACCATCCAAGAACTTACACTGTCTGAGATTTTACTGTCTTGAGATAACTATAGTCCCCTCTAAATCTCTGCAGGCTGTACTGCTTGTTTCTGTCCTGCTTTTGAGATGAACAAAATGCTACTCTGTGATAAGCTGTCCTGATTCCTTTGTGCTTCTCCTGTTTCATTCCTAATTTGTTGTTAAGTGGGACGCTTAAAAAAGCGTCTTAAAAAATACTGGGGTCTTTTGTCACCACCTTTTCTTCGGGGCAGGAAGAACATTGCTTTGTGATGGTTTCATCAGTTCTGTTGTTGGATGCAAAGAGCATGGCTATTGCAGAGGAATTTATTGACTGTGGCTGCTTTGCCTTTAACATCAAATATGTGTACAGCTTTTTTGACAAACAGCAATACTGAGCATGCCACTGCTGGCCATCCATTGCCTTCAAGTAACTTCAGAGGCAAGAGCTGGAAACTTTGTGTGGTTGCACAGTGTACCCCATCAGTAAGTGGATCCTGCAACACAGGAATGTTCACCAGGCTAATACTCAGATGACTCAGTTCCCTGATCAGACTTGCCTTGTAATTAATAATCTAAGGTAGCTCTGTGGCATGAGTGGCAGGTGGGGTCTAAAGAGGCTCTTCTTGGCTGTTGCTAAAAACATGAGCAGCTGCTCTGCCCTTGGTTAGATCCTTGTATTTTGAAATTAAAAAAATTGCTTGTGGGAGAGCTTGTCTTTGCCACCATGGTGTAGAACAGCAGACGTGCTGTCAACACTGAGCAAACAGTAACGACCTTTCTCTCCGAACAGCAGCTTACCAGAAACATTCCTGCTTGGTTTCCATCTTTTGCATTGGGTTAAGAGATACCAAGAGTTGTATTTTGATGATGAACACTGACTACTGTATACAAGAGATGAGAATTTTCTGTGCTATTCTAGGGACATGTGAAAGTAGTTCAGTTCCTGGTGAAAGAAGTTAACCAGTTTCCTTCGGACATTGAATGCATGCGATACATAGCGACGATTACTGACAAGGTGAGTTTAACTTCAGGGAAAGACCTGGCCCTTATTTTCAGCAAAAATATACATGAGAAATTATCAATTATTTAAAAACTGAATGCACATGTTTGCTCGTGCATGCTTGATTTGGAGGTTTGTACATGCCTTCATTTCAATATAGAGCTTAATCAGTGCTCAGAGTCCTGGTGGGTTGAAATAGGCTGTATGTTTGAACACAGGGAAGCTACTCTCATGTTTGTAGAGCAAGCCTCACTCCTGAACTTTAGTTTATTACAGAGGTAGTAAGACAAGTTTGCATTCCAGGACCTGTTGAAAAAGTGTCACCAGTGTGTGGAGACAATTGTGAAAGCTAAAGACCAGCAGGCTGCAGAAGCAAATAAGAATGCAACTATATTGCTGAAGGAGCTAGACCTGGAAAAAGTGAGTAGAGAATTGCTGTTGTGTAGCATAACAGTCTGGGGAAGATCAACTTCTCCCTCACAGAGAATACTGTGAAGTGTCCCAGAGTAATGCAGATGCTGCTTAAGCATTCTTTATTGGACTCTCTTAATGGAGACTCTTACACTTTGTGACAAGTTCCATGTTGAATTTTCCAGGTTGATGACTTGTTAAGCACCTCTTCCTGTGCAAAGCTCCAGCTGACTTGTCTGATTCCATATATTAAAAAAAAGCGGTCAAAATGATAGCAGATATTTCTGGGAAATCTTTGAGTAAAAGATGTGAACATGACTGCAGAAATACTAATGAGGTTACTAAATGTTTTTTGAGAAAGGACCGAGGTGGTGAGAGATTTTGCTAGTTTTCCAGTATTTTTTTTTAAACAATATTTTTGTTGTGGTTGTGATTTTATTGTCTATCTTCAGAAGTTTTGGGACCCACTAGTCCTGATGTTCTGCAAGATCTGCCCAGTTTCTGCATAATGATTCAGTATGTGACAAAGTCAGTCTGGTTCATCGTGCTCTCTCTTTTCTCCATCCCCCCAGATCTCTAGGGAGGATCTGAATTATAAGTATAATTTAGTTTGTGTGACAATTTTTAAATGTGGATCCTTTTTTCCTACATAGTCAAGAGAGGAGAGCAGAAAACAAGCTCTTGCAGCTAAAAGGGAGAAAAGAAAGGAAAAGAGAAAGAAGAAGAAAGAGGAACAAAAAAGAAAACAAGAAGATGAAGAAAACAAACCTAAAGAAACTTTGGAACTGCAAGAAGATGATGATGATGAAGAAAATGATGATGAAGGTGAAGAACAAGTGTTGCTATGAACATTGTAGTTGGGGGGGTGACTTTTTTTTAACCATCTAAAGGATTAGGGAATATGGGTAAGGGAATCTGTTTGAAAGATGACTTCTCTGGTACTGTGGTGACACTGTTGGATAGGTTCTGCCCTGATTCTTCCCTCTGCAGCCAGAGTTCCTGGCAAGACTCCTTTGGTCACCCACCCCTCTCCATTGGTCACTTCTCCCACACCCTTTGCTCCCAAAAGTTTCACTCTTGGAGTGAAATAGTGTGATAACTTCAGCTGTAGTGTCTTCAGTCAGGGCACTGATTTCTGTATTTTCTGGGGTTTGATTATATATCAACTGTGTTTCTTACAGTGGAGCAAGAAGTTCCTATAGAGCCTCCTAGTGCAACTACTACAACTACAATTGGAATTTCTGCAACTTCAACAACTTTCACAAATGCCTTTGGAAAGAAGAGAGCTAACGTGGTGACAACCCCCAGCACAAATAGAAAAAATAAGAAAAACAAAACAAAAGAGACTCCTCAGAACATGCAGATAATTTTGCCAGATCAGCATATATCTCTAGCACAGCAAAAAGCAGATAAAAACAAAATAAACGGAGAGCCAAGAGGTGGTGGTGCAAGTGGGAACAGTGATTCAGATAACTTGGACAGCACAGATTGCAATAGTGAAAGCAGCAGTGGAGGTAAAAGCCAAGAGCTGAACTTCACAATGGATACAAACTCCTCTGAGCGGCGGTACGCCTCACTGCTTATCCCCTCTCAGGAAGAAAAAACAAGCACCTCTGCTTCAAAAACACCAGCGAGGTGAGACTGCTGTTTTGCTTCCCTGTTGTTTCCCAGGATTTTACTATGCCAATGTAAATTTTCTGTAGCTTAAGCTTTACCCCAGCTGGTACATTCCCAAAGTGTTGAGAGACTGAGTTTGCTTTATTTGCCTAGCTATTAAATATTACTGGCAAATTTGTTGAAAGCAATGATGGTCAAGGTATTAAAATGGTAAAGGTAAGCTTTGTTTTGTCATTGCTGGCTAGTTCTTAGTAATAGTTTAGTAAAACAGTTTTCTCTCTGTGTTCTTTAGCCATATTACATTGTCAACTTGGTTAGAATAGATTTACAAGTGAATGTGCTGAGAATTTAAAAAGGAAATGCCAGCTTTACTTACAGTCTTATTTACAGAAGTGGGTTCAGTACCTTGTGATTGTTTTATAGTTTCATCATGAACTGATTTGAATTGCAATCTCTTTGTTTCAAGGAGGGAAGAAGATGACTCTGAACATTTCACCTGCCAGGTTGATGGCCAGTTTGATTTAACCTTGTCGAGCCAGAGGTAAGAGTCAAAAGAATTCAGTGAGTGTACAGGGGCCATATGAGTGGTTTGGAAAATTACTCAGTTGACAGAGAATGAGCCAATAACTTTTATAACACCAGTTTCTGAATAGGTCCTTGGTCTGAATCAAAAAGATCCCATCTGAATCTGTAGTCGCACAAGGCTAGTGTTTCAATAACTTGTGAAGATTGCTGCCTGTGTTTCACTGCTGCAGATGAACTTGAGCTCCCAGTGCTGCTTTTTTTTCCCCTCCACATAGATGAGTTAGCTTAACAAGACATTGCCTGATCTCTCTCCCTTCCTCCCCGCCCCCAAACTTTGCATTGTTTGGATCACTCTGCTGTCGCTAGAGATCTCTTAGTACAGGTCGTGATATTTGGGCACCTGCTTCCTGGCTGTCACTGGGACTTCAGTACATAAATATGCTCATATATCTGTGCCTCAGTTATCCAGTCGTAAATGGGAGGTGAGGTGTGGAACCACTTTCCCACAGAATCTGTAACAGTAAGAGCTGAAAAACAGATATTTTCAAGTACTTAGTAAGAAAGAGCCATTATTATCAAAGTACCTTTTCTTAAAAAGCTGTTAAAAAAGAACACAGTATAGACGTGTAATCAGGATGTGCCTAAGTGGCCGTGTTCCACCTACTGTAAACTATTTTAGTCTGATGTCCTTAGTGCTTCTGGTATTACTTTATTAAGTTTAGCACCCCACTTTTTGGAGGAGTGGCACAGACTGTGGATTAAGAGGTATAAATCTACTTATGTAGTCACCCAACAGTTGTTCCAGGTAGAAAATAAGAATGAAAACAGTTCACGATAGTACTTCTTAAGCTGTGGAACTGTGTTCTGTAATGCTGTAGTCTTATTCTGTAATTTGTAATCAGCACATTTCTGTTTCCAGACTTGATGGTGAAGGTCATTCAAATTCTTTGTCAACTACTTATAAGCCTGTTTCCCTGCCTCTGACCTCTCCTAATGTAAAGCTGAATCTGACTAGTCCAAAAAGAGGTCAGAAAAGAGAAGAAGGCTGGAAAGAAGTGGTTAGAAGGTAAATACTACAGTTTTATGTTTTAAAACTGTTTGTGAACTTTTTAGGCTTGTAAAGTATTCTCAAATATAGAATGTCCAGCAAGCTTATTATTTAATTGTATAATTCATTTCTAAAAAAAAAAAATCTACCCCTTTACTCTTGCAGTGCTGTAAATACAAATTGCAGGTGCAATTTGTTGTAACTCCTCACTAACTTAACATCAGTATGACACAAATGTTTTATTTGGCACAAGGGGTTTCTTTACCTGTGACTTCAGTGGAATAAAGGATGGGGGGATAACAGGGAGGGGGAGCAGATGGCAGTGAAAAACCCTGCAGCAGATAATTGCCTGTAGATGGACTAAAGGCAGGATGGACATCAGTAGAGGAGAGGTGGATGATCTCTTCAAAATCTATCGTGCTGTGGGTGGTGACCTTGGTTGCTGATTCCACAAAAAAATTGCCACCTTAAAGTGAGTGCTAGAGGTGCAAAAAGCTAACTTTTCCCTTTGAAAATGTCCCGGGGTTTATTATATGGCCAGTAACACCCCAGTATCTTTTCTGTAACCTTTGACGTCTACTACTTGTGACTAGAATTGGTCATCTGGCCTTCCCTTCTTTGTTCTCTCTATCAAAAAGGAACACAGCATGAACATACATGTGTCAGATGCTTTGGGTGCTCTTATGCCCTCCTGCTGTTGTGTTTCGCAATGGTAGTACCAAAGATGCTCAGTTTGGAGAATTCTAGCCTATGTTCACAGAATGTAATTGTAGAGAGGATTTAATGCAGTCAGATTACTGGAAGCCACAGACTGTTGGTCATAAAGGTTAAAAAGGCAGTTTAATCTGAAAATTTAAGCTTTTGAAGCCGTAGAGAGCAGGTTTGGTCTCTGCCTTTTGTTGTGTCTGCAAATGGGGTTCTCCACTGTGACATGGCCTTGCTGTGGTTGCAGACTGCCCACCACTTGCCGAGTCTTGAAGGCATGAAACATTAGAGAGGCATCTGACTTTTCCAGGGCTGCACAGAGACCCCACCATTGACTGTGGAGCTGCTCCATCTCTCCTTCTGATTCTTTTGAGTCTCATAGGCTCAACTCAACTGCTTGGTTGGGTATTGTCTGCTCTTCTGCTTGAGAACCCTACCAAAAACCCAACCTTTCCTCATCTCTGAGGAACCAGGCCTTGAATCATAAAGAACATGTCCCCATAAAGTGGTCTGTATCTGTGTTTGCTGTACCCTGACTGATCAAAGCGTGTGTCCTGCCAAAGAGATTTTTGGCAGCTTTAGAGCGTATGCAGAATCCCCAGGAGGTGCATGCCTTCTGCTCCTAAAGCCTCTTCTGGCCTCAACAAGAATTATTCTCCCCTCTTGCTTTGAGCAACCCTCTGTCTAGAAGGGATGTCTATCAAAGTAGTAACCAATAAAAACATCCCTTCTGCCCCTGACAGGCAAGTAGGCAGAGTTTTGAAAGATCCTCCCCCTGGCAACACTTTGCAGCCAACACCAATTGAGCAATTTCAGCTGCAGAGAGGAGGGCGCTGCTGTTCAGGAGCAAAAAGGTACTGTTGGGGCATTTCTCAAGGCAAAAGCCATCAAGCTGGCTGGGGAGGGAGGGAAAGGGCAGTGGGTGATGGGCGGGCAGAGGCATGGGCACTGGGTGAGCCCTTCTGGAGGAGGAATGTCACTATGGATGGTGGTGTGGGGTTACTGGTGGGCTGAGGTAGAAGCAGACGGTGGCTCAGTTAGAAGCCCTGTGAGTAATGTGGGTGTATCTTCAAAGTTAGGTGACAGTGCAGTCTCTGGTTTGGGGAGGGAGTGAGTGGAGTGTTTAGCTTGAGAGAGGAGCCTTGGGGCTGGAGGCTGGAAGAGCCCAAAGCATGAAACAGCCTTGAGAAGAGAGCTGGGTCCATGCTCTGAGGACCTAGTTTCTGGGGATGGGGAGGGCTCTAGCAAGGAAAAACACACTGTCAGGATGAGGGGATGCTTTAGAACGTTTCCATGTATTTACATGGGTTTAAATTAAAATGGGTTTCCTGTAAGTGCAGTTAAGTGAGAAATATTTTCCTAAGGATCAAGTTACTTAGAAGTTTCCAAGACTGGAATAGCAAGGTGAAGCTGGCAGCCTTTTCAGGGCATGGCGATCTGTACAGTGTTCAGAGGCTCAGGCACTGAAATCACAGTGGTTTGAGAAGACCCTTTGAAATCCCTCTAACTGTTCAGTGTTGAACTGTTGCACATCACTGGCAAGCCTGAAAGCAGTCTGTGTGCTTGAGAGGTCTGTCCTTTAAAGTCTGGTGTCAGTGGTGGCCCAAAGAGACCCTTGGCTGGGGTCTGGATGCAAGCATAGTTCATGATCTGATCCACCAATACCACTGAAATCAGAGAAATCCTGCCTATTCTGCCAAAATCGGCCTATTCTGCCGAACACGTGGCTTACACTGTTGTGCCCTGACAGTGGGCCTGCTTCTGAAAATCCATGCTGCCTTCACCGTGGCTTCCAGCAGCTCCTTAAATCATGGGACCGCAGAATTTAACCGTCTGCTATCCACCGTTGTGTAGTGTGGCCAATGAATGTCAAATCTCCGGGGCTGAGAAAGCTGAATATTAAAAGGAGTTTGAATGCAAGGGGTATTAGAGCTGATCAGTGGGGAAATATTGGCAAACATCTTCTCCTTGCTATAAATGATCAAAGTAGCTAAGCCATGGGGTCTTCTATGTGAAGCAATGCTGTTTCTGTAAGGATAGGTTGATTAGGTAAGGATTTGTCTCACTTTGAAGCTACACAAAATAAGATAAAATCCAAAAGTGTTTCTGAAGCAGTGTGAGGCACATACAACTGTGTTACCACAGTTGCTTCTGGAGAATACGTGTTAGGTACTGAGGATGATGGGTAATTTGAGTGGGGGAGTTTTAGAGAGGCTCCAAAGGGTGAAGAAAATATCACAAGAAAACCACTTGCTGTCCTGAAACTTAAGAATATTGCTTCAGCCACCTGTCAGTCAGCAAGAGATTTTTTCTGTATGCTTTTAAAGTTTGAATACATTTCACAGATTTGTGATCTTTGTGATATAGGTCAAAGAAATTATCTGTCCCAGCTTCTGTTGTATCTAGAATAATGGGAAGAGGTGGGTGCAACATCACAGCAATTCAAGATGTCACTGGTGCCCATATTGACGTTGATAAGCAAAAAGATAAGAACGGAGAGAGAATGATCACTATAAGGTACGGTATCTAGAACTGAAAGTTTTGAATTAGTCCACAATGTCATTTATTAAGAATTTTCTTTGCCTTTTAAGATGGGACCTATTTAGCTTCTTGGCACTAGAGTGGAACATACATTACTGCTGCCAAGGTGTGCTGAAGGTCTGCTGCTTCAAAGATAATCCTTAAGACAGGCAAAAGTCAGGAACAAATTTATTGGAGTAAACATGCAATAGACCTGTGGATGAGTATAAAATTGAAGGTGTGGAATGAATGTTGCACAAAGTGGGGTTTCCTTTTTCCAAGAGGTAAATATGTTTGTATTTAATCTAGGGGTGGTACAGAGTCAACGCGATACGCAGTGCAACTCATCAATGCCCTTATTCAAGATCCTGCCAAGGAACTGGAAGACTTGATTCCTAAAACTCACATAAGAACACCTGCTTCGAGTACCAAATCAATCCATGCTAACTTCTCATCTGGAGTCAGCACTGCAACTGCTTCAAACAAGAATTCCTTTCCTCTTGGAGCATCGCCCCTGGTCACATCGCAGTCATCAACACTATCTACTTTCCAGCCTACTAACAAGTTAAACAAGAATGTCCCAGCAAATGTGCGCTCATCTTTTCCAGTGTCTCTTCCTCTAGCTTATTCTCACCCTCATTTTGCCTTGCTGGCTGCCCAAACTATGCAACAGATCCGGCACCCTCGCTTACCTATGGCCCAGTTTGGAGGAACTTTTTCACCTTCACCAAACACTTGGGGACCATTCCCAGTGAGACCAGTCAACCCTGGTAGCACAAACAGCTCTCCAAAGCATAATAGTTCGAGTCGTGTAGGTAACCAGAACGGAAATATTTTACAGACGGAGTCTCCTGGATTAGCTACTTCTAGTTGTTCCATTACTGTCTCTTCTGTAGCTGCTTCCACCCAACCGCTGTGTGTAACCAGTAATCGGACTCCCTCCTCGGTCAGAAAGCAGTTGTTCACCTGCGTTCCCAAGACGAGTGCTGCAGCAACAGCAATCTCAACTGTGACAAGCACCTGTAGCACTCTGCCTTCAGCTTCCTCTGCCCCCGCAAACAACGGGCAAGTGCCCACAGCATTTCTGCCATCTAATACTCCACAATCACAGCATTCTGCACTTAAAGCGGACTCTTTCTCGGCTGTTTCAACACCCAAAGAGAAGGTGTCAGCACCAGACCAGCCTGCTGCAAATGCTTGTGCACCATCCTCGGTTGTAAGTAGTTGCAGTATGCCAGCTAGCAGCAACTCAGGAGTCTCCGAAACTCGCCCGTCGAGCAGCCCTGCACTGCTAAATAATGTCCAAGAAGAAATACTGCCAACCAGCATGTCAGAGATCAATCCTTCCATGTCGATGCCTTTTTCATCCAGCTCAGAAACTGCTCCTTTAAGCTTAGCATCACCCAGGTCAGTTGTTGCAGATAATCAGGACAACAGTAACTTACCTCAAGTAGCTGTACCAGCACCTCGAGTTACTCACAGGATGCAGTCCAGAGGTTCTTTCTATTCAGTGGTACCAAATGCAAACCTCCATCAAGATCCTCAGTCTATTTTTGTTACGAATCAAGTTCCTTTAACACCTTCTCAAGGTCCACCTGCTGCAGTGCAGCTTTCGTCAGCCATGAACGTTATGAACGGTTCTCAGATGCACATTAACCCAGCAAACAAATCATTGCCTCCTACCTTTGGGCCAGCAACGCTCTTCAATCACTTTAGTAGTCTTTTTGATAGCAACCAGGTGCCAGCTACCCAAGGATGGGGAGACTGTCCACTCTCGACCCGAGCAGCAGCTGACCCCTCTTTCACTGTTCAGTCTGCCTTTCTGAATAACTCTGTGCTAGGACACGTGGAAAATGTGCATCCTGACAACTCCAAGGCTCCTGGTTTCAGGCCACCTTCCCAGCGGGTTTCGACTAGTCCTGTCGGTAAGTCAGTAAGACCATGCACTAGACAGAATTCTTTCTCCAACCGTTACACTTTGATCATCTCAAACTGATTGAGTAGTAGTTTACTAATGACAGAGAATACTAATGTAATGAGAAGTGCCTTTTTTTTCCAAATGCTCTTTAAAATGTTGATGATGGTTTTTTTCCCTCTTTTCTTCAGGTCTTCTAGTGTATTAGGTGTTGGGAACATTGCAGACACTGCATAGTTTTGTCCTTTGTCAGAAATGGGAATGCTTCCACCTGTTTGTAGAGTTCAGAATAGCACTGATTTTAGCTTTAAGCTGGAATGGAACATAGGGACTTTTTGACAGGTTCCAGCTGAAGGAGTGACTGTAGTTGTTTAATACTTGATCTGAGACTCCACCTTGAGTTGGTGAGGATAAACTCTCTGTGCTTTTTCTCTCTTGATACTGCTCTGGGAATTTATGTTGTGCTTTGGAAACTGGTGTGCTCCTGCATGGGGTGTTTTATTAGGAAGTTACTGTCCTGCAGTTAAGCAGAGCAGTTCAAGTATATCCTCATTTATTTGAACTGGGTTAGGGACACTCCCAGTGAGCTCCCTGCCCTCGGTGTGCTCTGCTGGAAGGTTTGTCATTATCTTAGTGTTCAAATTATGTGGCAGACAACTGGCTGCACCCATTTGGCTGGAAGGGGCCCTCAATAAGAGGTCCACTCTGTGCCACCCTGTTCTCCCGGTCATTCCTGCTATAATGGCTTTATGGCACCTTGAAGCTGGGTAGACAGAGAGCCTTGCTTTGAAACTGTGTTTATCCCTGCTATGTATGTTAGGTATTTGGACTCGGATGCTGGATTGGGACCAGTCACGTAGTTTGACTTTCAGACTAAAGGAGAAGGGGGTATTTGGAAGACATGGTGGTGAGGAAAGGTGATTTTCAGCATTCCCATTCCTCTTTGTTGATTTACAAATGTACAGGACTTCTGAAAACCAGAAGATTGCTCTCCAACTATCTTTAACCATAAAAATGGGGTACTTGCTACCACTGTAGTTTACTTAATAGCTTAATCTGGGCTGTATAGCTCTGCAAAGTGAATGGATACCTAGAGCTCTTGTGTTATGTCCAGTCCCAGTGAAGGAAGCAAAGCTAGGTGTAATGAAGACTCTGGAGGGTAAATAACTGGACCTTGATCATCAGATAAGCTGTTAATAAAAGAATTGCCAGACCCTCCTCAGCAGATTCCAGAAACACTTTGGATTGGCTGAGGTTTTTCTCTGCAGTGGTCTAAACTGGGAGTTGGCTGTTGCTGGAATAACCCCTGGGGATGAAGCATATGTCAGATGGGATCTGTTGATTTCTCTGATGATTGCATCCTGTGTATAGGGCAGGGACTTCTTAGCAGCAAAATATTGTGCTGCTCCCTTATGCTAAGGTCATCTGTCAGTGGGAAAAATAGATTGGTTCTTTATATATCCTTAAATGACTGTAAGTATATAACAGGCAGTTTAAATCTGTTTCTTCCCTGACTTAGAAAGGTTAAGATACCCAAAGAGAGGTCCAGTGGTTGACTTTGGGGAGATAGGTGTGAAGTTCTTCTCATATGAAGAACAAAAGTAATGGGACAGAATGCATTTTTTCTGAGCTGGAATTTGATGAGCATACTGCAAAGTGAAGAAAAGCTGCCAATAGGTAGGTGTGCTACTAAATTCCTGCCCGGCAGGAAGGGGCTGGTCAGTCCTTAGTTGGTTCCTTTAATGTCATTCTACTTAATACTGCTTTGTTTCAGAATCTCAGCTGTCCATCACAGGGGAGGATGGGAAGGGGAGGGAAACAGGGGGAGGAAGGGGTGTTTTGGAAGTATGACAGTGAGGAAAGGAGTGGGGAAAGCAGGCTGAAGACCTCTCCGACATGTTCCCTTGGAGCGTAAGTGTGGTCCTGTTATCTGTGCACCCATCTCATTCACTGTCCTTCCTGGGGGAACAGACCTTTCTGCTAAGCTCAGCCTGTGAGGTGGGTTGAACTGGGGACTACTTTGGCTGTTTACATAGGGTTTGGTGACAGGTTCCATGAGAAGTTGAGAAGTGGGGAAAAGGGCCAGTGTCTGCTGGGTTACACTTTGGCCGACAGCAGTGCAATGGACAAGGAGCAGTCTGGGCCTTGCCTGACAACTCGTTATACCTTTGTGTGATGAGAGGGAGTAGTAATGGCCATCAGAGCAGCTGGACACCAATCCTCCTGATCTTGGCCATGACTACACCTGATGGAGCAGACTGTCTTTTGTGTCTGTCTTGCACAGCTGGGCTGTGGCAAACTTTTCCACAAGTCAAAATCCCTTGGTGATCACCTCTAAGCTGATTTAGTGGAGATTAAATCTAATCTGATTGTGCACTAAACCAGCTTTTCCTTTAAAGTGTTGCTTTAGGGTGGAGTTTGGGTACTCTGCTTTTCCTTTTCTTGGGTAAGCTCAGTTGCAGCTTGAGTTTTCTCTGATTCACTGGTTCCTTTGATGCACAGATACATGTGCAGATCTCACTGGCCATGGATCTGTTCTGGAAATGGCCTTTTGTATCACTTTTGTCTTTAGATCTCTTGTCCTAGCAGCTTGCAGATTGAGGGCAGGCTTATCCAACCGTTGGGGGAGGTTGTGGAGGAGACCAAAAGAAGTCTATTACTTCTTTCCTCTGCATTTCAAGAAGGGGTTTGAGACCTTCCTTGTGTAGCATAAAAAGGTATTACAAACTCGAGATATGTCATCTTAGGAAGCAGCACATGAGTATGAAGTTGCATTAAATGGCTGGACTCCCTGTTTTACATGGAGTGACCAAGTGTTGCAGCTGCTTCTCTGAAGGTGGAAGTAGCCCTTACAGTAACCAGTTCCTGCAGAACTTTCATAAACTGAATTCTGAGCAGAGTTTGTGTGAGATTGATAACACCAGGCTTGAAAGCTCAGTCATGACTTCAGACCATGATGAAGAGTTTGAATTCAGGGCCGAGTAACTGCAGAGGATGGTATTGCAAAAGGTTTTAGTGTTACAAACCCTGGTTTTGTTGGTAAGTACATAAATAGGAAGCTTATTAGTGAAATCACGATTCTCTGAAGTCATTGTGCATAGAAGCCATTTTTAATACTGAGCTTTTTTTCATCCACTTTTATGAAAGGCAAGGTAATGCTAAAAAGTGTTTTTTACAACCCAAAAACTGACTGCTCTGAATGTGTGCATTTCTTGCTGACACACTTCCTTCAGCCTGTGGAAAATACACAGCAGTGCTGAAATGGTCTCGGCTGTGCAGTCATCGCACTCTGAAAGCTGTGTACCCATCCTACCAAGCCTTCAAAAGACCAGCTGAACATCTCTCTTCTGCAGAAGAGTTGTTTCTGTCCTAAGCTCTGCCTTGTTCTGTGATAGTTTCAGAAGCCAGCACTCCCCACGGGCAGCAGCATCTCTGTTACCACTTCTGCGTGGGGCAGAGATGTGGCATCTTTGGTGGTTTGGCAGACAGATGGGAATTTGTTTTGGACCTGTGGTGGAATCGGTCACCATAGGGGCTTTTTGACTACCTCTGAGTTAACTTTTGTGGATGGGAGGTTAGCAAGTGTGTCATCAGTAGCATCATGGCAGATGTACAGGAAGGGCCCTCAGCTGGAGGTCCTGCAGTCTGCTTGTGGTTGGCTCCATGCTGGAGGCCAGACTGCAGCTCTAGACAAAAGCAGACCACTCAAACTGCATTGATAGGCATCCTGCACAGCCATCAGCATCCTTCTCATAGCCATGGAGTCCTGGCCTTTGTGCTGTGATGAACCCTGAAAGCTTGTCTTCCCACACCCGGGCTCCCTTTTCTGAACACCCCATGTTCTGGTGGTGGTGGTGGTTTATTTCTCCTTGTCTGTAATGGAAACTTCTCTTTTTTAACCTTTGGGGGAGGGCTAGTGAGAAGAAACTTCAAATCCAGTGAGTCATTTCTGTCAATGTGAGCAGGTAGAATCTGGCACTTCTGGAAGCAGTAAATCAGGTTGACTAAGTTGATAATATTATGGGGGAAAGAACCTGGCTTTCAGGAACACATCCGGGCGCTGAAAGGTGCACCTCTAGTCTATGACCTAAGGTATTGCCTGTCACCACTTCTGTCTGCAGACTGCTGAGGTGTAAGTAGGTACAACCTTCAACCTTGCTCTTCAACAATATAAGGCTGGTCCTGGTTGTGGTCATTTTAAAATGTTTAAATGGTTTTGAAACTAGTTTTGTTTAATAGGCCCTTGAAACTAAACCCAAAACTCAGGTGAACATATGGCCATGCCTGTTTCTGCTTTCAGGTGGTAATGTGTGATAGGAGATTTTACAACATTTTGGAAAAGTACTTAAAAGCTTTGGCTTATTAAACAACGGTAATTCCCCCTTGCTAATACTTTTTGTGGGACTTTGAACTTTCTCTCAATCTCTCCCTTCCTCTCACCACATCCCTGTAGAAAGCAGCCCCCCCCACCGATTGTGCTGTGCACCATCAGCCCTGTTTCTCTGGACACAGCATGCTCTGACTGATCTGTATGTGAATGTACCTATAGGATGGCAAAAACTGTACTGCAGTGAGCTACTCCCTGGTGCCGGCTTCCCCTTGGACTTTCACAGAGCCCTGTATCCCTGTTTGACTTGTGTGGCTTTTTTGTAAGCAAAGATCCTCGCCACTCCCAGCTTTCTTCCTTTGCCCTCCCTGCTAAGATCACTTCCTTTCAGTGACCAAAGGGATGTCTGGTTTTGTTAAAACTCCAGGCCAAAACAGAGAGCGTACAGAAATGCCTTCTGTTGGTTTCTAAGGGAGTATCGTGCACCTGTAACATGAACTTAGCACGTGCAGATACCCACAAAGGTGACGAGATGATTTAATTATATTGGAGCACTAGCTCGCTCTGGTGCTTTGAAGCAGGTTCCCAAAGAGAGATATTTAATCAAATTTATGTTTATTTCAGGCTTACCCTCTCTAGATCCATCCAACAGCTCTACAACTTCTTCTTCAGGTCCTTTGACAGGCTTTTCAGCAAACATACAAGGAGCACGGGTTTACCTTCAAGGGCCAGCGCCTGTTGGGACTCCCAGCTTTAACAGACAGCATTTTTCACCACATCCTTGGACAAGCGCAACAAATTCATGTAGGAACTTCATGGGTCTGTCTTAGTTAACTATAAATTCATAGCTATTGTCTTTAGTAGATTTGTAACTGGAGGGGAAATTACCCAGTGATGCACAAAATGCTTTCCAATTGCTTTTAGCAGCTGTGAGGATGGCGTGCAAATACCAAGCTGTACTATTTTGTGGTTGTTTGATGTTTGTTTGTTTATTTGTTTTTTTCCCATGTAAAATGCCACTAGTTCTGGTAGCATCACTACAGGCATATTTAGGGGGTGGAGGGGGGGAAGTCATTGTAGGCTCTGACAGGAGAGGGCATAATACTGTGGGGAAGTGGAGGTGATTATTCCAAGCTAAAGATTCCCCTGAGGGCAATGTTAGGTGAAAATGTCATGTTTGCTGTGGTTTGAAGTTATACTTGCCTTTTCTTTTTTTTATTTTTATTTTTGTAATTGGGATTCTGGAATTATTTCAACTTACTTTAAATATTCCAAAATCTTTAAGCATCATCCAAGTTAACAGTAGGCTTTCCTCCTAATGGGAAGAACATGGAAGTAGCTATACAGAAAATATTGATCTTTGATTCAGAATCTTAAATGAAGAGGCTTTTCATGTCACTGCATGCAATTTCATTGCCACTGAGCTTAAGAACCAAAACATTTAAATGAGTCCTCAAAGGAAGTTGGATTTCCCAAGAAGAGTCAGTGATGCTTCTGACACTGGTGGGACTTAGGCTCTTACATTACATGTGGCTTTGGGAAGCTGTCTAATTTCTCTTCTCTTGGAAGTGGTGGATACCAACACCAGGATGTTTAGATATTTATGGTATTTTGGCTGATGTTTTCACCTCTTCCTGAAACTCTTCCATGTTTCCTATTCTTTCTTGCAATTAATTTTCATGTACTGCTATGTCATGAGAATATCACATGATTCTGATGGCTGAAAGCATTTGTGTTATGTTGATTTTTAGAGTTAAAGTAAACTCTAAAGAGAATTCTGGTGAAAGACTTGAAGAATGCTTGCCAAAAGAGCCTTTAAAATCTTTTTACCATTTGCTTTGAGGCAATACTGGGAGGATAGAGCAGGTAGCATCTGTGCTCGCTAGCTTGTGTGCTTTGTGTGTAATTAAGCGAGAGAAATATTCTTTTCAGCAGGTGAATCTCCTATTCCATCAGTTTCCTCAGGATCATCTTCGCCCCTTTCAGCTGCTTCTGCACCTTCTAACTTGGGCCAGCCAAAAACGGGTAATGCCAATCAAGATCGCAAGGTACCCCCTCCCATCGGGACAGAAAGGCTCGCTAGAATTCGACAGGGTGGATCCGTCACTCCTACGCCCTTAGGAACCAACTTCACAGCCCCTGTCGGTCATAGCGGTATTTGGTCCTTTGGAGTTAACAGTGTGTCTGGTAAGTCTGTCCAGCCTGGGGGTAGCCTAAAGAAACCTCTAGGACCTTTTGCAAGTACTATATCTGAAAAGAAAGTTGAGGAGGAAGAATAAAGTTCCACAGTCTGCAATCAACTTTTATGTAGTACCTCCTGAAGAAACACTCGTGTCAGTGGTGGGAGAGTGGGTATTGGTGACAGAGCTGTGGTTTTTCCTCTCCTAATGTGGGTGGTGCTCACCCAGCCCAGGTTACCTGTCAGTGTACACTTGTCAAGCCTGAGCACAGTTCAGAAATTTCCTGTTAACTCTAGTGAATGATACAGACGACTTCTGTCAGTGAACGGGGTCCATTTCTATGTCTGACCCTTTGGTCTAAAAGGACAACTTCCTCTGTCCTAATTTCTAGCTTCTTTCCATTAATATTTTAAAGTGCTAGTTGTGGTGCAGCTGATGCATCCAGAAGCACATAACTGTGGCTGCCAATTTTCACACCGATATACTCGTGATTCTGGAATAGTAACTTCTGTTCCAGGCAGCCCCAGTTTCAAAAGAATGACTTTGAAACAGCTGAAGTTTTACATTCAGTTTCCTGATAGTTTGAGGTTCTTGTGAAATGGAGGAGCTGTAGCACTTGAGGTGTAAAATGTTTCCATTAGTGACTTTAAAGACAAATGTTTAATGGGCCTGTATTTGTTGTATTTTTCAGTGAAGCCCTCCATACTTTGGTTAACTTAATGTCTCAGCATTGCTGTGTTTTCAAGAAAAGCTTGTATCCGCTCACAGACAATGCTTGGAGGCTTATTGGATCTTCTGCTGTGGATGCCTGAAGCTTGCAGTTACTAGTAGTCCCCATCATCTCCACACTTGTCTGGAGGATCAAAATAAATGTACATGCAGATGGCATGTGCCTGGCCAAACTTCCCTGGTCTCACCAGCCTCTTTTCTTTACGTATTTTGGCCCCTGTCAGAAGTGTAACTTCTTTTTGTGTTCCTGTGGCCCCCAAGAGGATGTAGGAATTGGAGGGAAAGAAAGTGTGTGTGTGGCCAGCCTTATATAGGGTTGTCTGCTGCAGCTTCCCGGTGAGAGGCCTTGATGCCACAGATAAGACTTGTGTGTTTGCTTTGTCTGCAGTGGATTAGCAGCCTAAGAACTGCAGTAGGCTGTCCTGTCTGTAGCTCTGCCTGTGCTCAGAGCAGAGCCCCTCTGAGGCCATGTGGTTCTGGGGAGCCTTTGGGTGGATGTAGGTGTGGGCAACTGCTGAATTCGACCCCAGAGTATCTTCAGTTAATTGTAACCAGCCATTTTTGGTCTCCTCCTTTCCAGAAGGCTTGTCAGGTTGGTCTCAGCCTGTCATGGGAAATCATCCAATACATCAGCAGCTGTCAGACCAGGGCACGTTTTCTCAGCATCAGCCAATGGAGAGAGATGATTCTGGAATAGTGGCTCCCTCAAATATTTTCCACCAACCTATGCCAAATAGTTTTGTGGACTTCTCTAAAGTAAGTCACAGGAGGGGTTGGATTTAGTCTATAAAATAACCAAGGACTTTGTTGTATCTCCAGGTCTGCCTGTTTACAGTGTACGGCTGTGCCTCTTCCACCACTGTTGGATGCACCTAGTCCTGAACTTCCTTTCATCCCAGTACTGACTAGAAAAGGTTCCCAAACCTGCTCACACATTTAAGCAAAACCAGAATTTGTAGACTGCAGATGTTCTCTTGTCAAGTAGCTGAATGCCTCCATTGCTCTCCAGTGTTTCTTTCTTCAGTTGCTCCGAAACATTTCATAAGGCTTGCTCAGCTCTTGAGGCTGATTAAATGTTTGCTAAATGCTTTCTGTACAAATCACACCCGTGAATACTACATGACTTTCTTAAGGAAGAGGCAGGATGAGAGGACTGCTTGGGAGTTTGTGCCTTGTTTGTTAACACTGGAAAGTAGCTCGAGGCAGATGGATGTAGCCAGCCATGGTCAACTCTGGCACCACTGGAGAAGTGCCCATGATGATGTGCTCAACAGCAGACCTGCTCACAGCTCGTTTCAGAACTGGCTGTAGCAAGTGCTTGTGGGATCTTCTGAACTGCAGAGCAGCAGTCATTCAAACACAAAGAAATCCTGTAATTGCAGAAAGCTGCTGTGCAACTCTCTCTTTCTGAACTGGAAGAATGTTTTAGATGTCCAATAGTAACGTATAGAAAAATCTTCAGCTCAGAGATGTGGACTCAAGCTGTTGATAGGCTTTGCTGAAGCACAGCCCTGCATGCTCCGAGCTTATCGCATGCTGCGAGGTGAGAGGAGGGAGCACTGAGATCACTCTGTACAGCTGCTGTGTCTGGCTTTACAGGGTCATCTGAAAGTGCTGGGCAGAGGCTGCTGCGTAACAGCAAGGTGGAATTTCAGAAAAATGGCTAACCTGACTTGAACCTTAAGCTCTGTCCAGATGTGCAGCCATGCCCCATTTCCTCATAGTGCTGAGGTTTTTGCCCATAGGTGAATGTTACGTATGGATGTGAGCCTGTGGCACTGCAGTCACCCTTCACAACCACTGCCACCTTCACCAGTGGTGTTTTCTCTTGCTCCCTCAGGGCCTACCGATTTCCATGTACGGCGGCACTCTAATACCCTCGCACCCTCAGCTCGCAGACGGGCCAGGAGGCCCCCTCTTCAATGGGCTGCATACTCCAGATCCCGCCTGGAATCCCATGATCAAAGTTGTCCAGAACTCAACAGAATGTACTGATGCTCAGCAGGTAGCGTGGCTGCATTTTCCTACCTTTGCAGACCTGGGGCTTTTTACAGTGTTGGGCTTTGGTTTGGTTTTCTTTATTTTTGCATGTGACTCTCTTTCAGTTCTTTGATACTGGAATTGAGATCATTTGCATGACTTCTCCACTACAGCGTGTGTGTGTGTTTATAAAAAAAGTGTATGGCACTACCTGTACCAAACCTTTCAGGTAAAATAAGCAGCATTTCAGGACTGCTCAGCCAAGTAATCCACTTGGTTGTAAGTGAGGGGGTTCATAACCATACCCAGCACCCTGCAGGTTGTCGGTCAAACCTTGGCCAGAGCTGAAGAGGGCTCCCAGCCTTTGGACAGTCTGGTTGTATTTTAGAAAATCTCTGGTGGTTAAAGAGTCTGTTAAAGGAACCTTTATTTGTTTTCATAATAGACTTGTCTTTTTATTTCTTGCTGTAGATTTGGCCTGGCACCTGGGCACCTCACATTGGAAACATGCATCTCAAGTACGTCAACTGATTTAAGGGGGTCTATCCTTTTTTAGCCATGTTTGGGAATCTTTATGATCTTGAAGAACGCTGGGGATTTTTTTCATGTGCCTAACTAAGCCATTTTGTGTGGGCTGTAACGATGGAAAGTTGATTGCCCGTTGTATAAGAACAAATTGAAATACCTATACAGACTGATTCTGTCCTCCAGTTAGTTTAGCCATTTTGAACTTAAAATTCAGATGAAACTAGTGCTTTTGGCTAAACACTACTGAACGCTCCTTGTATGCAGCAAAGAACTAGCAGATTACATGATTTCAACCTTTTAGGGTGATAAATACGTGTCTAATTGTTTACATACGTAAAAGGAAAAGCTGAGTAAATTTCATGTCGTATAGTGGCTCTACTTTATGTAGCCTGTATTAATGTGAAATATTTACCTGACTATTCAATAAAAGGCAAACAGTATTTATAGGTTGTGTGTGAGAATTTTGGAAGAGGCCATACATTGCTGTCAGCGTTGCATCTTTTCAAGGTCATGTAATTAGGCTGTGGGTGCAGTCAGGGTTGGGGGGAGGATCTGCAGTCATCCTGCTGTACGAGATCATCTCAGTCCTCCCCCCTGCCAGTTGTTAGCCTCTTTTTTTTTTTTTTTTCTGTTTGAACACAGTTGTGCATTATTTTTTGTTTTCCTGCTTCTAGCACTCTTTTTCCAGGTGGGTTGCCTGGGAGATCAGGTTTTGCTCAGGGGCTGGAAATACGGGCTGAGTTGTCAGTGTGGTACCTGATGCCAGCTTAATTTGCAGAAGGTAAATAGGCAGCTCACACGGAATTGCAGGATTTCTTCACCCGACTTGCTGTGACCAGCTGCCTAGAAACAGATCTTAGGAAAGAAGAGACTACTTCCCACTAGAGAAAACCAAAATGTATTTAATTCTAAGCTTCTTGTAACCCTTTAAGTCTGGCAAGAGCTGCTCAAGTCCTTTCCATGAGGAAGAAGGGGACTTTCGCATACTGTTTAAGATGAGCGTTCATTCTCTACCCAGGTGCAGAAGCTCTCCACTTTCTGCACTTGGACTATGCTTATTTCTGCTTTTGCTCAGTGGTGATGTGTTAACTGCACTGAATATTTGGTCCATTCCTCAAGCAGGTAACTACAACTGCACATAGTGCCCAGTCTAACGGACCACTTCTGGTGGTCTCCCAAACCAGATGGGGACTTCTCCCACCTTCTCCAGACAGATCCTTACGTGCAGCAGCAGAGCTTTCCCAGGAAGAGCATGAGGAGGGGGTACTGAAAACCCCAAATGCACAAGCAATATTAGAGTAGCACAGGCAACCAAATCGCAGAAATATTCTAATATATTTCCTAGTACTTCAGGAGGAAGAAATACAGAAAACATTGCACTGCTGCTGCCCTCCACCCCACCCCAGATAGTCTAATTTAGGCAGCTCCTTCCTGAGTGGGTCCCTTCCTGGGCTCTCCACCTTGCAGCTTGGTTCTTGGGGGCATGGTCACCTGCTCAGGGCACCAGATCCAGACAGGCCAGTGGAATGGTGGCTTCCCTGGCAGCACAGAGCTGAAGTGGAAGAGGGAATCCCAAAATTTTGTAGGAAGTTAGGGCCATCATCACCCCATGGTACTGGGAAGAGCAGGCAAGAGCCTGGTGCTCACACTGCTGGGGAGAGAGCTGCCGGCACTGTCAGGGGCTCGTGGTAGAGACAGTGCTGGTCCCTTGGGTGTAAGTCAAGCCTGGGCACAGCTGGCTGGAGCTGGGGGAGGCAAAGGGGGCTAGCACAAGAAGTCTGCTTCACCAGCCCTGGGGGAAGGTGCTGGGTGGCATGGCTCACTCCAGGGTTACCCTAGACCTGCCCTCTTGCCCTTTGCTGTCTGTCCTCAGGGTAGTGAGTGCCCCATCCCTGAGCTGGGCAAACTTTGGTTGAGCCACAGGTGCCCACCCTGTGGGCGCTGGCTCCATTGCATGCCTCTGATAAGCCTATCTGGGGTGGTCATGGGCTGTGTAATGTGTTTGTGGTGCTGGCAAGGGCCTGGGGCCCTGCACAGGAGCTCTGAGCTTGCTGCGGCGCCTGGCAGGGAACCAGTGCTCGGCTGTGGGGACTGCTGGGCAGGGGAAGGCAGGCCTCTGCCTGGTGCAGGGCAGCAGACGTGGCTGGCATGACCTTGGCAGGTACTTGAGGAGGCAATGCATGCCCCTCATGGGCATTGCCCTGGGGCTGTACAGCCCAGCAGGCTGGCACATTGGAGGAGGCATCCCATGGAACCCAGCGTGTTGTCCTTGTGCAGGGCACAGCAGGGTAGCTTGCTGGCTGAGCTGATGGGAATGGGTCCCCAGGTACAGCTCCCTGTGGTGCTGCTGGGGTGGAACCAGCAATTGCTGTTTGATAGCTGCAGGGAGACATCCCTGAGCCAGCCACCTCTGGTCAGGGGCCCTGGGGACCTGCTGCTGCCTGACTGTTGGGCTCGGGCTGTGTGCTGAGTGTCCAGGGCTGGCCCTGCCTTCCAGGCAGCACAGAGGTAGCTGCAGTGTCAGCTGCCACAGGGCACCTGCTTCAAGACTGGACCCTGGGTGCTGTGCCCTGGCAGAGCTGCGTGAGCCTCAAGAGGAGGAACCATGTGGGGAAGAGCTGCTGGGCAGGATGGGTGTCACATCTGCCATGCGGCAGACTCCAAAGCCAGGTGTGGCCAAGCGCTGGGTGCTACCCCCTGCTCTGGGCTCAGGCTGTGGTGCTTGGAGATGGGGGCAGCCAGGGGCCAGCAGTGCCTGACAGCCCCCTGCTTTTGGCAGGTACCCGCATCATCTACGACCGCAAGTTCCTGCTGGACCGTCGCAACTCGCCCATGGCCCAGACCCCGCCTTGTCACCTCCCTGATATTCCTGGTGTCACCAGCCCCAGCTCGGCTGGCGAGGAACCCAAAGTGGAGGCCAACAACTTGAACCACCAGGAGGGGAAGCCATCCATGGGTAAGGGACCACCCCCTCTCCCCAAAGTGGGGTACAGTGGGGTTTGGAGTGTGTTAACCCCTTAGACTCACAGAATCCTTTTAGGTGGAGGAGAGATTTAAGATCATTGAGTCCAACTGTTGATCCAGCGCTGCCAGGGCACCCCTGAGCCATGTACCTCAGCACCACAGCTCCATGGCTCTGAAACCCCTC
>JANHFX010001614.1:15841-26736 GCA_027560015.1 Chloroceryle amazona | reverse complement strand
GAGTGCCGCCCCCCGCCGCCGCCAGATGTGCCCGCGGGGAGGGGCCGCGACCGCCCAGATGTGCCGGCAGATGTGCTGCCCCGCGGCGGGGCGGGGCAGGGAGGAGCGCCGGCAGATGTGCAGTGGGGGTGAGGGGACATTAAACTCACCCTGTCCCGTCCCGGTCCCCTCCGGGGGCCCAGCCGCAGGGAGCACGGAGAAAGAAGCGGGGACGGGGGGTGTACCCGCCCGGTCCCCGCCCGATGCCCGCCCCGGAGTGAGCGGGGCAGAAAGCGATGGAAAGATCCGAAGCCGTGGGGGTGATCAGCGGCCCTCTGTGCACCAGCACTGATGTTTTCCAGATTCTGCTTTATCTCACATCTTTTTTCCCAGAGGAACGAAGCAGTTCAAAGCATCTCTGCTACGACGGCTGTTTATCCTTGTGCACGGCTGCCACTTCCCCACCATTCATAAAATGGAGATGAACGACAACAGACTCTGATAAAGCAGTGCACTGGGTCTGGACTGCTGTACTTTACCCTGTTTTCACAGTTAAACTGCCTGGGGCTAAGGGTACAAATCTACAAAACGACGATGCCTTTGCAAAGCGTGGCTGACACGCTGGCTTCAATCACCACATAACTTCCTACAAGTACAAAAGGCTTCAGTGAAATGAAGGTGTGCAAGTCAGTTTTACTAGTGCATTCCACCTGTAGGATATCTAGCCTCATTTTACAGACAGAAAAGTCAGGGATATTCGAGCAATAGATTGTATTCTTACATTATTAATGCCAAAAAAAGTCACAGTTATGCAAGTAACAAGCTGAAATTCCTCTATTAAACCAGCACAGGATCGATAAAGGGGTGTAAGAAGACTCAAGTAAGGCCCCTTCTATTTTTTGCCTCACCACAGGCAACTTTAGAACAAGACACTTCACTGATCTGTGCCTCAATTTCCCCTGTCTGTAACAGGAAGACCCTAATAGCTAAATAAATAAATAAATAAATACATCAACCATGATTAAGCTGTTAATCCCTTTGGTATGTTGTCCAGTACCCAGAAGAAGGCTAATGACAGATGGACTATTGCTTGGGAAACTCTGGGACTCATCTGAAGATTTTTCTGACCTGCACAGCATCTGCTGTGACCACCGTCTGCTGTGTGTGCTGTGAACTGACAGCTTCAAAGTATTTATCTGCTCCAGGTGCCACTGCCTTTTCTCTCTATTCCTGTGCTTATTTGAACAAATGAGGTCTGCATATCAGATTTTTTTTGCCAATTGTTTTTGCTTTTGCTATTGAGAAGATGTTTTAGATGTTTATTCCACTGCAATTACTTCTTTTCCTTTATACAAATAATGAGTAAGCAAAGACAGGACTTGCTGTCTTGAAGCTAGAGACAACTGTGGGTGTTTCTTGCAGGGCTAAGCCCTTGACTCTCTCAGATAGACACTCCTGATTTGAAGATAATAGGAAGAAAATCAGGACCTGGGTGCTGGGACCCAAGCACTCAGGAGACACCTGTCTCCATATAGTGCTCCAAGTAGAAAGTATCCAGTGACAAGGTCTGAAACGAAGAGAGGTAGGCATGGCTGTAAGCCCTGAGATGTCTGTCTATAGATAACAAAGGATTTAATTTACCACATTCCAGAAGTGGTCACAGTTCCTCCAAAAGACTCCATTTTTTTTAACGAAATTGAATCTTACCTGAGCACAGAGCTGAAATCCTTTGGATCATTTCCAGCCCAGAGCCAAGTGTCATGACTTTGGAAGGACTCTAATTTAAAAAGGATGCCTATACAGGCCTGGCATAGGCATGCTTCCAAAAAGTGGGTTTTTTTTCCAGAATTTTTGCCATTAGATGCAGATCTGATTCACTACCTGAATTGCTTAACTTGGGTCTCTGACTTTTCTTTAATGCCTGCCACCCACATATCATTGTATCAACATACTGTACTATCTTTTTAATTAAAAATATCGAATCAGTTTACATATTTGTTTATTTAAGTCATGCAAACGTCCTTGCTGATTTAAACAAGGTAAAGTGCAGGTGAAGCTAATCCTGTACTCAACTCTTTGCAAAAGCAGGGCCCAAAGAATTTAAGTATGATCAATAGTTGATAGAAAAGAGGTTAAACAACACCGTACTTTGCAGTTGGTAACCCTATTACAGATGAATACATTAAAGCTGAGGATTTCATTCTGCTTCACGAGATTCATCTCAGCTTTAATGACCATGTATCCAGGACCATCCTGTGAACAAGGCTTGCTTCCTGGAAAGTGTTGAAGGGTGGCAGTGGTTAAGGAAACACTGAAATGTTCCTGTTGCCTCAGGGAAGGAATGATCTGGGACTGATTCATATGCAGTAAATAAGCAGAATGTGATTTCTCATGTGAGGGATGCTTTTCCTTGTGCAGGGTCATGTTAGCTTTGACTTGCCCATCTCAAGCACGTATGAAGTTGATTAAGCTGCACACTAAATTTTGGAAAGCCCTCAAAGAAAAGAATGACAAATTCAGTAAAGTGTTTATCAGAAATTTATTTATCCTGTTTATGTATGAAGATACATTATTTCCTGCGGTTCATTCATACTGATGTTAAATTAATAAAACAAATTCAAGGTTTGTTTTCTAGGTTTTGCTGGTGACCAGATTAGCTCAGAAGCAAGATTTGATGACTGCCTCAGAGAGGCTCTTTCAGAAGCCCATTTCTATACCAGAAGGGCACAATCTCTGTACTCAAGACCTCCATCAGAGCTGTTGTATTAGGCTGAGTACAAATGCACAGAGAGGTTTGAAAGTTTAATAGTGATCCTAAACATAGAAGACTTTTTTTTTTCCCCTACTTCCAAACCCGACCTTTAAAAGTACTATAACCATCATGTTGGGTGGGGGGAGGAGTGGATAGATTTTTCTGTTGGGTTTTTTTCAGATGTTTCACCAGAGTCTTCAGAAGTATACACTGTGATTTGTCTTAATCCATTTACAACCAACACTTACATCAGTGCATTTTCCATCTGCTTCAATTAAAAAGCAAATAACCAGTTATTGTAAATAGTCTTAATCCTCCTACAGCATTGTGTTTGCATCGCGTGCCTTGGTGGCAACTCCACCAAATCTCCAGCCATCATCGTTGGCATGTTTGGGGAGATCAGAGGTGTAAACGAACGGAAAACAGAGGTTTTATAGAACTTCTTGGGCTTAGGATACTTCACAGATTTTAAAGTGCTCATGTTGGTCATTTGTGAACCAGCTTCCCTTCCAGGTGAATGCCCAGAATGAACTTGTCTATATCCAGACTTGTACTTCCAAGGAATATTGCACATTCCAAGCTCAGCTGCTAAACACTCACCTGGGCTTGGGCATGCCATTTGTACTCCAGAAGGCATCTAGAACAGTATTCCACCTCAGAAAAGAAAGCCAGATAGTAGAGAGAAGAAAAATATATGTCCTGAATAATTATATCTAGTTCCCTAGAGAGAAGTGTAATTTCTCCCTAACCTCTCTCTGCGTGAATAACAGAGTTGCCTGATGAGTAGAAGGCTGCGTGAAGCAAGGAATAAATAGGCAGAACAAAGGAAAAGAGTAAAAGTGAAAGCAAAAACTGTTGGAGATCATCCACAGGAAGCAGGTCTGGGACAGTGAGGAAGAGAGAGAAAGGACAGGAAAAAAAAAAAAAAAGAGAGACAGAGAGAGAGAAAGAAGCAGAGGAAAACCAGGCAAGAGAAAGGAGCTGAAAAAACATCAGGGAACCTTGCAGCAGGGGCTGAGGTCTGCCTAAGTATAAATAGGTATTACATCCTGAAAGATGGTATTAGAGCAGCCAGCAGATCATCTGCCAGAGTAGGAAGGAGGTAGAAGGGGATGCTGAGAAGGAGGTAGGAAGAGATGCTGGTGCAACCGCAGCACCCAGTTATGTTTGAGTGCCAAAGAGCAGGGGACAAGGAGAGAAGGACTAAAAATCTGGTGGAAGGCAGTTACCCATCTTTTCTCTGTTCCAGACATTCTATGTCAAATCTTGAAAAAAGTAAAAATTGTGAAAGTTAAAATATTTATTTTGCCTAGCAGGTACAAGATGTTATCTAACCTCTGGATCCCAACATGTCAAATAGGCCACAATGCATGCATTAAATAAAAATATTGAGGCAGAGAGAAGATACTTCTCATCGCAAACACTATTATGGCACTTAATCCATCTAGGAGACAAAAAGTCTCTGGTTTCTGTCAGAGGCATTTTTAGTAAAACATGTTAAGGAAGGACTGAGGTAGTTGAAATGTGATGCAACTGTTTTTGAAATAGCCATAGAAAAAGGCACCTTGGAAAACATGCAATAGTGATCACCACTCGTTGCCTCCAGAGAGCATCACAGCTACAGAAAAGAATTGTCCCAGACTGTTTCCTCCATTTCACAGATAATTACAGGGCTCATCTTAGATTAGCAGCAAAAATAAACACCTTTTGAGAATATCAGCTAAAACAATAACGCTGCTGAGCAAGCAGAAAATAGGTAAAAGATAGCTCTAATCCACCAAAAACAAATCCTGAAGGATACATGGGACATGACATGACACTAACCAGACCTGACTTATTTTCTTGAGCGTTAGGTTTGAATTCCATTTTGTTATAAGAGATTAGAGCTGAAGAATGTGAAATCTTCCATGACATCCCAGCTATCAAACGCCATCAGCCTCTGAGGTCTGTATGTGCTTCTCCTCAGTCTGGGCTTCTTTGGCAAGGCTTTGTGCATCACTCTAAGTGCACGGACAGCAAGATAAACAAATTCTTTCTACACAGTCCATGTAATAGTTAGAAAGTAGTTCCTGTGCTTCTGTTTTTTATGAAGTTTTCCACCTAAGGTAGCAATTTTTCCTGTGATGATCATACCATAGCAGTGCTGTGCTCTAGAAGCCATGGTTGGTGAAGATGACTTCAGAAGGTCACTGACTGAGAAATGACTTTCTACAAATTCCTGCATGGTTCCCACATGTGTGTACAAAAAACGGAATAGCTGGGAAACTAGATGATACAAACTGAACTAAACTCATTCTTTTGTTTGCAAATGCACATCATGGCGGCAGCACAGAGGAAGATGATCCTGGGAAGTAGTCCTCTTTTTTTCCAAAACAAATTAGTTGGTCCTTTGATTAGAAAAGCTGTGGGAGCCCTGTTTTACCATGCAAGTTGCGGGCAAAGGAAGTGCAACACTCAAGATTGTTTCATGTGCATGCCACCAAAACAGCTCATAAATGGCCAGACTCCCCCAAAATTTTGAATCCAAGGGGTCCTCAGCAGGGTGTGTGAGGTGTCTTTGAAAACTGCATACTAAAAAGTGCAGAGATAGATGCAAAAGTTTGAGCAAGAGGAGGCCCTACTGAAAGATCTGTGCTAACTGAAAATTTACAACTAAAGGCTGGTTTAGTCTTTTGTTTATTTTTAATTACATGTCGTTCATTGTCAAGCCTTTATTTTGGAATGTGGAATATTGCTCAGAGAGGAACAAAAATGTATCAATTTCAGTCAATGGTTTGTAAATGGCAGGAAAGAAATTCTAGTAAGGCATTAAGCCACATATGTGTAAATTATCAGAAAAGAATGGATGAAGCAACCGTCCAAAAATGTGCTTTTCAACATGCTCACACACACGCACATGTGTAATTCCCGTGCATATAATCAAGCAAAGAAATGGAGAAAATGCTTTCAGTTCCATCCTCTGCCTCAAACTGCTTGCGTGACCTTGGGTAAATGACACAGGCCCAGACCTTCCAGAGTCTAAACACCTCTAAGCATGTGGGTCCTAATCTCTGAACCTCAGCACACCATCTACAACATGACTTAATCTCTTCTTTCCCACCTTTGGTCAGGTTTGCTTATGTAAAGTCTATGGCATTTACTTGAAGGGAAAAATTTGACCCTGATGTCTGTATCAGAATTTAAACTATACATCTTTAAAAGTGCAAAATACATCTGTTATTTATATATAAAAATATATATTTGGCACTATAGTAGTTTCCTACTTGTCATGATGTGGATTTCTCCAAGGAGGGCTCCACACTGCAGTGTTCACTGTGTACTTCTAGAGCTGCTAACCTAAAATTTCTCCATTATGGACCCATCCACAAACTGCAGTAAGCTCAGGCATCTGCCACTGTCTGGTCCCTGTACACAGAGCCTCCTGCAGCCTGTGATCTCACCTGCAGACCAGGAAAAATTATCTCACTTTTGCAGTCGGTTTGTAGCTAAGGCTTGACACAGCCAAGTCAGCTGAGGTAGCTGTGGTTGCACATGTGAAAAAGCTGGTTTTCCATAGCTTGCCTTAGCATTGCTTTAAAGTACTGCCCATATTCAAAGCTATGCAGGGGAAGCTGAAGGTCTGTAACAGAGGGAAGCAAAGCAGCCCTCACGCTGCTCTGCTCACAGCAATCCTTGGAGCTCGCGCCAAAGCAAATGCAGCCTAGAGACTGTACACGTGCCCCTGCTGTGGCATCTCCCCCCAGCTGTATTTTCTTTGGCTCATGCTCCTGTGGAGCCATGGGCATTCTTCAGTGGCAGTTGCATTAACATGGACTCGACAGCATGGAAATCCCAAAGTTTTCAACTGCTCTTGGAGAGCTCAGAGAGCTTGTTCATCTAATTATGGTGCCTTTATTTGTATGGTTATGGGCAAAGCCAGGTGCAGGGAGGCTTGGGAGATACAGATATGCCACAGACTTTGAAATCTGCCTCTGCCAGTGTGCTAACTGCACCTGCTCTCCTCGGAAAAGCTGGGGGACACACACACGTGCATGCACACACCCCTGCTGTCTACCTCTAAATCTAGTGAGAAAGGAATGTTTTAACCTGCATGTAATTTTTAAGTGGCCAAATGAAGTTTACCCAAACAAAAAAAAACCCTCCACTTGCAGGCGGAGGCTGGTTATTTAAAATGAAAATCAACCTGGCATGACAGCGGAAGCAACAGCTTTGCACTGACAGAGCAGTTTTCCCTGACATGGAAATAACAGTATGTTTCATGCTTTTCATCTCCTGCATGCTGTTTTTGTCACCTTATTAGTATTGTTACTTTTCCCCTCTGATTTCCTTCTAAATGAGGCAGCTTTTGGTGGAGTTTCACTCTGCCCTTTGGTGAAACACATGTAACTCATCACAGAAATGGGCTCAATTCAGGCCAGTCACCCATTTCATTGAAGTTAATCTGGCAAAACACAAGTGAAAAAAAGAAGAATACGACCTTCACTCCACAGCTTGTGACAGCTCACTCACTGCTTATTTATTCTGCACTCCTTGCAAAAACACTCCACACATTCAATCACATCTCAAAGAAAGGGGTCAAAAGGCAAGTGTTTTTAAACTGTCTCAGTTAAAGAGTCCCTTCCCATTAAAGCCATGCTGGTTGTGTCAGAGATAAAAGACTGTTTTCTGTGATGACTGACCACTCTGACAAATCAACAATGAATTACTCAGAAATAGGCTCTGGCACATTCATCCCAGGAAAATTAATCTCTAGTCACCGTCCATGATCAACAGTGAATGCTGTGCAATTCCGTTGATGGCTGTGTGAAAAGTATGCAAAATTACTTAGGTCTTTTAGTGCCTATTTCAAGAGCAAGAGCACTGCTTCTGGCCTGATCCCTACAGTGGATGGCCAAAGAGGAAGACATTTAAGGCAATGGCATGGGACACTTCTGATAGAAAAGAGCGCATAAATAAATAATTATTCTATTCTTTTGGACTTGTAAAATGCTGACTTTCAGTGATCAGCGATGGATGTGGGGGACTTCAAAGTTTGTCAAGCAGGAAAAAATACAGTTTGGAAACATAATTTTTCTGCCAGAAAGGGGGAAAATCCACATTCAGATGTCCATTTACTGAAGTGTTAATTGTTAGGATAAGTACAGAATTTTGCCTTAAGAAGGATCTTTCTCTCCAAAACAAACAATTTACATCTGATTTGACTTCAGGCTAAAAGTGTCCTAATCCCTGTCTATCTCTAGAAGACTGATTTGCCTCAGCAAGAAATTGTGGGTGCTTTACACAACTGAATTTGAGATACACATTCCTTTTCACATTTTACCCCTCTGCAGGTCCTTTAACGTTATAGCCAGGGCTTATCTCCTGCATGTCTTGCATCTTGCAAGAAGATCTTGCAAAATTCATCACTTTAACTCCTTACACACTCACCCAAGCACCAGCGCTGCATTTTGCCACCTAGCTTCTGCTTCTCTTGTCATCTGTACCAACTGCACAGCTTTACAACCACCATTAGATTAAGTAGAGAAGAAGGGCATTTCTGGAGACAAATCCATGTAGCTACATTGCAATCCAAAGTGATAGCAACTTGGAGTGTCTGTGGTAGCTCAAAACACAGGTTACTGAAAACTCATGGTCTCCTGTCTGACCTTCACTGCCCAGTGTGCAAACAGGACACAGCAAGAGCCTACAGCAACTCTGAAGCAACTTGCACCTACCCCTGAGCACGGCTTTAGTACCTTCTCTATTGCCTCTTGCAGGCTTTTATACTGAACACAACTGAGAATGCGAGCAGAAAACAGACATCCTTCTTCCCCACTGGGGCTATGCCGAGCTGCCTTGATGTCATTAGTGCTGCTCTCACTGGTCGCTACAAGTTTCCAATGGTGATGCTCAAAGTTTGTGTGACTGCTATAAATCAAAAGCTCATAGTTTCATTGAGGGGTACGAGCAACACTGAATGCATGGGGTGGTATTCTCTGTACAGCCCCAGGAACAGAGACATCTGAGTTCAGGTATTTGCTTCCTCACAGTCAGTGGGTGAGCCACTGGGGCAAAGACCCCCAGATCCAAAGAGACTCCATATTGCCCAGGAAGACAGCAGGCACTAGACATGCCAGTACCTTCTAGAATCTGGGCCTCAGTCCCGTCAAGCCCCCCTCTAGCAGAACCCATAAGAGACTGACAGTGCCTGGTGATAAATGATATAAACTTTCACAGAATTATAGAATTGTTTTGGTTGGAGAAGACCTTTACAATCATCGAGTCCAACTATTAACCTAACACTGCCAAGCCCACCTCTAAACCCTGTCACTCAGCACTTCATCTACATGTCTTTTAAATACCTTCAGGTGTGGTAACTCCAGCACTTCCCTGGGCAGCTTGTTCCAGGGCACTACAATGTTTTCAGTAAAGAAGTTTTTTTTCATGCCCAACCTAAACCTCCCCTGGTGCAACTCAAAGCTATTTCCTCTTGTCCTATCACTTGTTACTTGGGAGAAGAGATCAACCCCCACATCTCTTCAACATCCTTTCAGGTAGTGGTAGAGACAAAGTCTCCTTTGACCCTCCTTTTCTCCAGGCTAAACAACCCCAGTTCCCTCAGTCACTCCTCATAAGACTTGTTCTCTAGACCCTTTAACAGCTTTGTTGACCTTCTTTGGACATGCACCAGCACCTCAGTGTCCTTCTTGTAGTGAGGGGCCCAGAACTGGACACAGTACTTGAGTTGAGGACATTTTCCAGATGTCTTCAAGGCAATACAGAGAGAGGTCTTTAAGACCTCAGGACACTGTGATAACAGGAAGCCAAGTAATTGCAAAAGACAAAATAAGACGTCAATCAGCTCTACTAAAGTGCTTAACAATGTTCAGCATCTCCAGCAGAGTTCTGGAAGGACAAAACACTGAAGTAAATTACTTTGTTCTTGTCATTCCAAATAGTCCTTTGCAGCCAGCAAACTGTGTTACAGTTTTTTGTTATGTATGAACTAACAGCTTTTCCAGGTTCATGCTTCAGCCAAATAAAAAAGAGAGCAAAAAGGGGGACAGACACACAGAGGAAACAAGTATCTGTCGAATTATATTTAGCTTGATTTCTCAAGCAGGTGAGAGTGATTTCAATACTCCAGAAAATGAGACTTTTTTACTTTATGACTCTGCAGTTATTACTCACAAAAGCTGGGTCAATTATTTTCCTGCCTAAAAAAGTAATGCTCAGAAAAAAAAAAGGACAATAAAACAAAGGAACAATCCTCACAGTAACTCATTTCTACCAAACAATGAGGGAAATTAGCAGCGCAAACCTTGGCGCTTAGCTGAACTAAGCTGCCTTTCTTTACTGACTCTTCCTTCGGGCATTGTGTCCAAATATTTCCTTGGAATAGGCTCCTAGTGCGTGCAGGAGCTATTTATAATCTACAACACTTATTTTTGGATTAAATAAATCTAGGTGGCTAGTTGCCATGCAAGCAGTGTTTCAATGGATTTCAATGAATTACAAGAATGCATATGAAATATTGCACTTGGGATAAGGCTCCTGCAAGCTGAGCAGCCTTTACAAGAAAATAGGCTGTCAGATGTGGTGTGAGCAGGCACAGCACAGAAACTGCCCAGGTGATGCAACAGCATGGCCTCGCTACCCTGGTATCTTCTGCCTCTTTTGGTAAGGGATCACTCCAGGTGCTCTTCCACATCTTGGATAAGTATTAAATAGCATCTAAGATACAGCTTAGAAGGACTCGCCTAATTATTCAGTACCTTCCCTGATTATAGACAGTATGTTCTTCATCTGAAGTTAGTTCCATCACCAGTAAACTGTCTACTGTAGAGAAGAAGAAATGTTTGAGGAGGGTCCACCTGACACTTCTGGTCAGCCACTGAAGTCTCCCAACTTCTCTTATAAGTGTAGTTTCTCTGAGATGACCCTGGCCTCTAAGACATTTGTTCCTAGGTTTGCTGCCTTCTCCTCCAAGCCTTTTTCTTCTCTTTCCATCCATCCATCCATCCATCCATCCATCCATCCATCCATCCATCCATCCCAGATTTCCTACCTTCCTGCCTGGGTTGGCATCATGCCTTCTTGACCACATTAGGACTGATTTGGAGCTTGGGTGACAAGAGCCCGGTGCTGTATCCTAGACCCAATGTGGCCAGGTCTCCCACTTCAC
>JANHFX010001612.1:0-27393 GCA_027560015.1 Chloroceryle amazona | reverse complement strand
CAGAGCTGCCCCAGCACTGCAGGGGGGTCTCCCCAGAGCAGAGCCCTGGGAGCAGAGGGGCAGGATCCCCCCTCCCCCGCTGCCCACGCTGCTGGGGATGCAGCCCAGGGTGCCAGTGGCTGCCGGGCTACAAAGCACACGCTGCTGGCTCCCGTCCATTTCTCTTTGGCCGTCCAGCAAACCCAGAATGCACATCACTGATAGCATCAGGTCCTCCCCCACCACGGGAAGCTCTGGTCCCCTCTGGGCAGTAGCATCTCCTGCCTGCCCAGGACATGGGTGTCACCCCGAGCACGGAGCTGCCTGTCCACAGGGAGTTCATAACCATCTGGGACCACCTTCTCTAGGGGCTCCCAGGCCCCTCTACTCCAAACACACACCCAGCTCTTTCACCCCAAACCCAACTCCAGCCCAGTCCTTGGCCATCACGTCCCAGGGACGATTTAAATCCATGAACATGGCTCCCCTGACACTTTTGGAGCATAAATTACAATTATTGCTGAATAATATTGCTCTGATGAAGCATCAGAGCCACGACAGTGACTCACATCACTGCAGGGAGGAATGGGGGGCTGCAGGTTACGCCTCTTCCGTTCCCCGTGATGAATCAAATCCATATTTACAGTGCTGAAGAGGAATTACGAGTGTTTGGCAGGGTGACCTTCATCTGGGCCCAGCAAATAACTAAATGGGCTTAGCCAGCCTGTCCATCCAGTGTTCTATTTGCTTCAGTAGAAGAAAGATAAAAAATAAAGATAGGGAGAAGAGTCCTGATTGTAAATCAGGGGTCTGAAGCAAACCTGGGACCTGTCGGTTCATACGCAGGGAGCAGCACCTGGCACCGGCTGCTCCCGTCGGGCACAGGGCTGTGCTGGCAGAGGGGAACCCGGTGACTCTGGTCACGAATGGGGGAGGCTGGGATGAGGGGATGGGGCTCAGGCGTGTGCTGGCTATCGGCCAGCACAGAAGGGACGGAACAGAAAATGCAGGTCTGGTTCAAAATAGGCCACAGCACTTTGAGAGGTGGTGGGGTCCAGCTGGGCCAGACGCAAGCTGTTCCACAAGAGAAATGGTCCAAAAATTGAAGTTGCCTCATCGGGCTCCAAATCCAAGGAGCCGCCTGCCCTCCTCTCACCTCAGACCTCTGCAAAAGCCACCAAATTAGTGACACTCCTCCCCTGACTCCTGCAGCCCTCTGCTGATGCCCCTCTAGAAGCTCACCAGCCTCAGTAGCTGCTGCCAGCTTTTCAGGGTTATTCATTTGCTGCTAATTAAAGCACTTGAGCCCAACCCACAAATTGTCCCCACCGCGGGAGGCTCTGAAGGCCACCTAACACATGAAGCCAGCTTTGCAGCAAAGGGGCTGACCCGGACCCAGTTCTGCCCTGAAGTCACAGTGGTCACGGGACAGTTATTTTCCTCCTGGGTGTTTGTGATTTTGAGATTCACTGTTTCTGTCTGTGAGATAATGATACTAACACTGCCCTTTTCTGTCCCTGGAAGTGTCCTGGCTACAAAAACACAAAGTTCTCAGACTTTAGATCGACCAAACCCATTGGATGTGATGAGTTTTCATCAATTTCATTCTGCTAGTTAACAAATGAGACAGTAACAGTCACAGTAACACTAATCATAATTTAAACCAACCTTTAGTTCAGTTGCGTTGCTTTATAGTTTGTGATTGCTCAAAGGCCAGTGGAAACCTCGTGGTGTGTGTCACCTGAAACACACGTGAATCCAAACGCTGTTTGATCAACTTTTCAACTCGCTTAAAAGTTTGGAAAAGGGCTTCTCACTGCCCGCAAAAAAAGTGCATTTCTGACCCTCAAACCTGACTCCCAGCCCCTGAATCCTCCCCGCTCACCCTGCTCCAGCCTCTCTGGCTAAGCAGATGCTGAGACATTTAAGCAACATGAAAAGTTCAACGTTTTAGGAATATCATCTCTGCATCTGGAGTCTGGTGGGATCTGAAACATCCTGATGCCCGAGGAGCAACTGGGGGTTGGCTCACAGCTCAGTGCTGGCTTTTACCACAAAGGGACAACTGTCCTGCAGAGCTTGGAAGAAACAAAAAGGGTTTGTTTTTCTTTGCCTGTTTCCACAGACCACATGAATGAAAGTGAATTCAAACACATTTCTTAACCTTCTTTCTTTTTTCCAAAAGCTATTTTATTTTCTTGCAACCATTGAAGACTCATTCTCACTTCGGAGCGGTGTCTTTTGTCCTTCTGCTTTTGTTCTACGCCACATCGTAACTCCATGCACGTGTTACACTGGTGTCTGAAATACCAGAGGATGTTTCTAGAATCAGGAAGGAAAAAAAAACCCAAATGCCCACACATGTCCTTTGTCTGTCTTTCTCTTTTAGTTCCCCAGCACAGAAAACACGTGCTGCGTCCTATGATGCTGCACTCATTACAGATTCCAAAGCACATTGCCTAAGACTGAGATTTTAAACATTGTGTCTGGCTTCTTTCCAGAGCAGGTAATTACATTTTTTTTTTTCCCCCCTTCTCTAAACTCCCCTGCACTTTCAATTGGATCCCTGATTATTCTCCATTCCCCAACTTAAACTGTTGAGCTGAGCAATTGCCTACTCTTCTAAGAAGGGTTTGTGTTGAACGCCTGGGAACCAAACTGGTTTCTCTCTTCTGAGGTTCAATTCATTAACACAAATCACTCTGAGGCATCGAGAGGATCCAGCTGTTGGTTGTCGATAACTGATCATTAGCTAGTCATTAAAGGACTACCAATGAATAATTGTTAATTAGAATTCATAGTTTGGAGGGATATTTTCAATCTATAAAATGAGGGTTAGAAACCTAAGCACAACAGCACAGGAAAATTTACATCGAGAAACCAGCAGAGCCTTCAACTGTGCACAGTCAGTTCTGCTTGTCTCTGCCTGACTACACCAAGAACTTGGCCCAAATATCCCCAAATAAGAAGGAATCTTTCATTTGTGTGGACTTTCCCTATGACCCAGGGCAATTTCAAGCCCAGAGTAGCTCGCCTGCAGTGGTGGAATTACACCAGAGGAATGGTCCCTGCTTTACACTGTAAGAATTAACTGTTTAAAAGCAGTTCAAGCAGCTGTACTTCTGCTGTCAACTCTGATTACCCTTCCTGGGGAAAACCACACTGCTTTGGGGTGTTGCTAAGGGTGTTTCAGTGCTTTGCCAGGCAGCTGGGGGCTTCCCAAGCAGTACCCACCAAGCAGGATGCTCCCCACAGCCACATCTCCACTGCAGCCCCTTCTGCTGGGCTCCCACATACTGACCCTGCCGATGAGCATGTTCCTCCAGCACTAACCAGCTGCTTGTGGAATGTGGTACCAAGGACCAGGTCACAGCAGTGCCATGGGGCTGTAGCTCAGCCCTGCTGCAAGGCACCTTCTCCCATAGGGCCCCATCCCTGGTACCTGTCACAAACCCACCTTTGCCCCACCACTAACAGCCTGAGGTCTTGTTCTGGGTTGAGTGGGAACAGAACAATTCTGTTTAGTGAGTTTACTTTTCAGCTCAATCTCTTCTATCTGCACTGCCTGAAGTCAGCAGCCTGTTTTCCCAGGCAGTGTCTGCTGCTGGCAGTGAGAACACCCCATGGTCAGAGTTACTGCCGAGGGTTGGGGTGCAGATCCACTGCTGGATCTTGTGTCCCGCACTGGGGGGTGCAGGAAAGTGAAAGGTGGCACCTGCAGGGAGGAGGGGACAGGGCAGGGGACCCCAAACTGACCAGGGAGGGATTCCAGCCCATAGACATCGTATTTGGTATAAAGCTGAGGGATCACAAGAGTCGAGGTTGTTTGCTTTTTTTTAATTCCTCCTCTTCATCTCTTCTTCAGTAGCTGGCCTCTGAGGAGGACTGAGTCTGTTCTGAGCTGATCCCAATCTCTGTGTTCCTGAATCCAGCTCCTGAACACGGTTCCTCCCTACCATTGAGTCCATCCTGGGACCCCAGTGCCTGCTCCACAGCATCAGTGATGATGGTGACAATTGCCACCAGGGGGTTGGGTTTGATGCTGGATTTGTGTATATTTATACAAATTCCATTGTATTGCTACTTTCATTAAAGCTGTTCTGGTTTTCTTTTCAAATGGATATGTCTCTCTCCCTTATTCCTTTTCTCTTCCCCTGTTGGAGGGAGGGGGGGTTAAGATAGAACATCTGTTATAGGTCTAGCAGACAGCCCTGACCCTAAACCTTGATAGGTCTCCCTTTCACATAAATCATATTTTCATAAGAGTCAGGGAAGCTGGTAACTCTGTTACATATTATTCTGTGGCGATGAAATGTCAGCAGACCTTATTAGTTCCTTGTGCACCAAAAGAAATCTCCATTTACGTTTCCTTGACATTTACTGGTATCCATTCTTAATCAGAGGTCAACAGTCCTTTGCAAGGGATGTGCCTGGAAAGCTTAATCCATTGTTTGATGAGTAAGTGAAGACTCACTCTCTGTTGGGAGAGCTGGGGGGGTTCAGCCTGCAGAGGAGAAGGCTCCATCTGGGGAGACCTTCTGGGGGCCTTTCAGTGCTTCAAGGGGCCTGCCAGAAAGATGGGGACAGACTTTTGAGTGGGGCCTGGTGGGACAGGACAAGGGGTAGTGGCTTTAAGCTAAAAGAGGGAGATTTAAACCAAACAGAAGGAAGAAATTTTTAACGCTGAGGGTGGTGAGAGCCTGGCCCAGGCTGCCCAGAGAAGCTGTGGTTACCCCATCCCTGGAAGTGTTCAAGGCCAGGTTGGATGGGGCTTTGAGCAACCTGGTCTAGTGGGAGATGTCCCTGCCTGTGGCAGGAGGGATGGAACTGGATGATCTTTACAGTCCCTTCCAGCCCAGACTGCTCTGATTCTCCTGTAATGGGTAGCACCAGAGCTTTGACTGCTGAAGGCAACTACCAGCCCTTCATCAGTTTCTACAAGAACAAGAACATTACTTGTGCTCCACTGGGAAGAAACACCCAGTCCAATATTGCTTTCCCTACCATAAAAGATCTCTTGGCTTTTCAGTTCGGCTTTCTCTGCCCCAAGCCACTGAGTAATGTCATTGTGTACCATGGTACAGCCACTGCTCTGGGTGGCTGGATTTCAGAGACAGATGAAACAACCCCTGCATATGCAGGTTGTTTGGTGCTTTGAGAGAGGTTTGAATAAATGACACACCACAGTATAAGACTCATTATCAATATGGCTTGGAAATATCAAAGACATCCGAGGCCTCAGTTTAATTTGGATGCTTATCATGGGCTCTAGAGAAATGGAAAAATGTGACAATAAAACACTGCAGCAGTGATGCCAACCAGCTCCAAGCAGCAGTGGAGAGCTGGTGTATTTCTAGGCCATGAGGGAAGAAGATGTGGGTGTTGGGGGATCATTCTCAAACACTTATTCAAACAAAAGTGATGCTGGAAAGCATCCAAGCGACAGCATCTGGGGCTCTAGCAAATATCCTGCTTACCTCTGGGGCTGGATGAGATGTGTAACAAGACTTGCTGATGTGCAGGTTCCTCATGAGACTGTTCACATCAGCCAGCTACAGGACTCCTGCCTGCTAAACAAAGCAGATTTTCTCCATAAAGAGTCGGTGAAGCAATAAACCCTTTACCACAGAACTTCAACCAAATGCTCTGAATTGCCCCAGGAAGGGGAACTTTCCTTACTCCCAGCTCGGCAGAGTTTGGAGCCTGAAATCAGACAACAAACAACTTCAAGTAAAGTTTTTCAGAGGTATATAAGCACCTACCATGCAGATAGCTACCTAGTGGAACTAATTTGTTTACAACATTCATGGAAAAAAAATCTTAATAACCAATTTCTATATTTAGACTAAATGCCTTTGAAAAACTGAGCTCTATACGCCTGTGCTTACTGGCCCCATCCACTCGTGTGGGGCTATGGGAAAAGGCCAAAAATAAACTGACAGCCAGCACAACCCTCTCATGGTCCTGATGTGTCTGCCAAACAGGACCCAAAGGCTGCTGGTCTGCTCTGGGCAATTCTGTGTACCCATTTTTAACTCTTTATTATCAAAGGTGCAGTTCATTGCCGAATCAAATCTACCCAGTCTACCTGAATTACCCCCTTGTTCACTTACTACTCTTCCCTCCCCAGATCAAACCCCTCCCCCATCTCACTTGTTTCCATTGCAATTTGCCAGACAGCTCTTAGCTGCATGGAAAAATATAATCAATCTATTTTTCCACTACCTCATCCATCAGCTTCATGCTTCAGCCAGCATCAAGCCTTCTGGTGCCAAGATGAGTTCTCCAGCAGCTGGCCACCACCGAACAAGCCCAAGGCCATTTGGTTTGCTGCATTACAGAGCTGCTGGTGCTGGGGCTGCAGTCATCTGCCGGATGGTGTTATGGGCAGGGGCATGGGAGCCAAGCTCTGTGTAATGAAATTGCAGTTCAGTAGGTTTCAGGACATTAATAGTGTGATTAACCTGAAACAACCAAGGTAGCAGATTGATTATCAAGAACAATAAATCATCTTCTCACAGGTAGCCTGGGGATTTTTGCATTGCAAAGCCATGAATCCGGCTACAGAACCATAACAACCTCCAGCACAGAACAATAAACAGGAAAAGGCCAAACACCACTTAAACGATTGTGGGGATGCAAAAGAAAGGAGAATGCTGCTGACTTTCACAACTTTAGCATTTGGACACAGGTAATGTGATATCTATCATCCTAATTTACTGCCTCTCCTTCACCCCCATTTACTGGCCAGTCCTTTTCAAAAGCCTTTGGGACTGACTTTACAGGGTCTGGAGCCAGGACAAGATGTGGCTGCACTGGGTATGAAGGATATGGGCAGGAGCATGAATACTCCAGCACTGAGCAATCCAGAGCCTGCAAAACACATCGAGCTGCTGAGTGATGGGCTGGGCCCTCCTCTACCACAAAGCCCTGGGCTCCCTGGATTTCCTTGTGACATTTTCCATACACGACCCTTTGCGTGCAGACTCTGGGCTACTGCTAAAGGCTCAGCTCAGTTGGATCCAGCTGCCTTCCCACCAGCAGTTAACAGGGGTCCAGCAAGACTCGCCGTGCTGCATTGTTTGAAGAACCTTAGAGCATCACATACCCAATGTAAGCTACAGATGGAAACTCAACTCTGATTTCCTTTGAGGCACAAGTGAATAACTCCTGCACATGGGATATAAGTCATCAGATCACATCTCCTGATCCAGGAAGGAAACACTGAGTGAGCCCTGAGAAAGCCCTGCTCTCACACGGGGAAGATGAGCTATTATCTTGCCACAGTGATGGCACCTCTTGGCTGGAGAGGTTCATTGCCCAGCTGATGTTGCATTGCAGTGCACAGATCCACATCCAGGGAGCTGGAGAGGAGCGTGGCAAAGAGGGAATGAGCATGTGCCTCACAGCCTCCAATGCAGGCTATTTATAACATCAAGGAACATTTTGGGTGATAATTGGCAAATGCTACCCACAGACAACAGAGCTTTGGCTTGGAGTTAGCACTCAGAGTCCTCTGCTACACCCAGTCACCATCTGCATGCAAGGAGGTGTCACCAGGGCTTACATTACACCAGTCCCAAGGAAGAACAGGGCTTATTTCACTTGCAGGTATCTCCTGGGTGCTCTCAAGTGCATTTGAATATCTGTAGGGGAGTGTTCAAATATTCCTGTAGCTCAGAACCCTCCCATCCACATCCCTTCTATCAACTCTGATACACACTGGAAAAGAGCAGATTACAGACCCCTCCAGAACCCTTCTGCCCTCACAGGCTCTCCGGTGCACAAAGAGTTACACAGCTGCTCTCTGCTCCTTGTACCAAGGCTTAGAGTAGAGCAGGAGTCTTCACAAACAGATGGGACAAGAAGTGCGAATGGCTGCTGCTCATAAGTCAGAGCAAGTCTGGCCATCCAATTCAAATTGCTGAGCCACAGCTCAGTGCTTTAATTTGAGAATAATTTACAGCCAGTGACAAAGTCAGATGCAAGCCAGGAGATCGCTACGACATCCAGGGATTGAGCCAGGGTAAGCTGGTACCTGTATCAGAGGAAAGAGAGTCTGTGACACATCTGGGCTTTGAGACCCCCTGGGGACAGCAGCAAGGCTCGCCTGCACCCCGCTCATTATCTCTTTCTTCCCAGAGGGAGATTTATAATGAGATTTCTGGGCCCGGAGAAAGCTAGAAAGAGATTGGCAGATTGGGTATCTCAAAGTCTTTTGCACATTGCAGTGGTGGTGGAGTCAGGACATGGAAAGGCTGAGATGGCAGGTGGGAGAACTTGCCCTCTTCCAGCCTCAGCAGCGAGGCTGCCAGAGAGGCAAAGTTCACCTCTGGAAGGACCCATCACTCCTTCCCATAGCATATTCTAGCAGACTAGCTTCCAGTTCCCTAATGATTCAGCTCTGCTGCCATCCCCAGAGCCACTGCAGCACTGTTCTCCCATCGAGGAACCTGCAGATGGTCAGAATGTCTTGCTGCTCCTTGAACATCTGTGATGTAAAGGCCATAGCCTTGGATCCAGCTTCCCCAGCCCTTCTCAGCAGACAGGGCTCCCTGCAGCCCCCCTTTGCTGCCAGGAACTGAGGATGGAGATGAAGTGATCCATTATTTAGTCCGCCACGGATGAGACACAGGATCCCAAGAAAGATGTTGCAAATTTATCTTGCAGATAACATGATAGATGAACGCAGGCAGTTACCTAGAAGAGGATGTGATCTGTTAAACAGCACCAGGCTGCTGGCACCACAAGCAGAATTCTGGTAGCTGCGATGCAGGTTTTTATTCATCCTCATCCTGATCCAAGCCCTGGCAGCACAGATCAACAAAACAGGGGGGGTTTCATGGCACTCCTACTGCCCGAGGCAGAACAAAGCTCCTAAAAAGACTTGCTTGCTTACTTTGGGGTTTGAAAACATCACCTGGGTTTTGCCAGAATGCACAAGTTTGATCTTCCCCCATGTAAGGCTCTTCTGTTGGATTGATCTTTTGACACCTTCTGCAATCAATCCACCTAGACACAGAAGGAAGAGTGGTGGAGTTCAGTGGCTGGCAGTGCTGGAGTACTGCTGTTTGGTCTGCATCTACCTCTGGGAATCAACAATCAACAAGGGTTTGCATGAGGGGTAATTTAAATGGCTTTAAGAGGGTCTCCTGATTAACAAGAGGGATTCAATAGTATCAGATGCCTTTGATAATTCCACATGAGCTTCACAAATAGATGCTGAAATATTCAAACAATGCAAGACCAGGCTTTTAGAATCATCAGATTGTTTTGGTTGGAAGAGACTTTCCAGATCAAAGTCCAACCATTCCCCCAGCACGGCCAGGGCACCACTGACCCCTGTCCCTCAGCTCCACAGCTTGGAAACCCCTCCAGGGATCACAGGGACTCCACCACTGCCCTGGGCAGCCTGGGACAGCCCTGTAGGGGAAGAAATTGTTCCTCAAGTCCAACCTAAACCTCTTCTGGTGCAACTTGAGGCCAGTTCTTCTTGTCCTGTTGCTTGTTTCTTGGAAGACCAACCCTTCCCAGCTCCAATCTCCTGTCAGGAGCTGTCAGAGCCAGAAGGTCTCCCCTGAGCTTCCTTTGCTCCATGCTCAACAACCCCAGGTACCTCAGCTGCTCCTCACCAGACTTGTGCTCCAGACCCTTCACCTTTTACAACTATTCATACATCTGAAAGCGACCCTAAGTGCCACTTAGGGAGAATCTCACTTCTGGGACTCTCAGAATAAAGACCCTAACTTCTAGTCACATACAGAGAGGTGAGAGCCCAAAGCCCTCCGGCCCTGCCCGTACACCAGAGCCATACTGTGCTAAAAATCAGCACCTACTCTTACTGGTACAAATACAACTGAGCTTGCTTGTTCTGCTCTAGATAGTGTCACAGAGATGGGAATCTCTTACCTCTATAAAGATGCTTCTGCTGTTAAACTGCATTCACTCAACAGTGGTACTTTATATCAGCATCACTACACAAGCAATCCGGGCAAACCTCAGGCAATGGACACCTGAAATAAACACCCCAGTGCAGAACTGGTTCATCCCAACACCTGCCTACAAATGAGGAGGTTGTGCTTGGGCATCCAGAGATAGGCATTAGAAAAAATATATTAACAAAGTGCAGTTGATTCATCCAGGGATAAATTTGCCACTCCTAGTGTACAGATCAATCACTTTTAGACTTGCACTATACCTGCCCACGTATCTGCAGCATTTTGAAGTGGTGGCAGCTTAGTTTGCCACATGTTAATCTAGGATTTGAGTGATGTCTGTGTACAAACAAACTCTGAAACACCTATACTTTGTATCTTGCCAAAAATCAGCCATTTACTTCTGTACTTAGTAACCTTTATGCCCCAGACACAATATTGGTGATTCACTGGGGTGACAAGACACAAGTCACAGCATGATAAGGCTGTGCTGATGCTTGGATTATTAGGCAAGGAGGGACGGTTGAGTTAGACACATCTGTCTTAGTGAAAGCTTCTGGTTGAGTTATGTAGCAAAATAGCACAATCAAGTGGATGTCAAACATACATCAAATAAAAATGATTCCCAGAGTGTTCGCATCTTCGTTGCATACAAGAAGCATTGAGTAAGGACCAATCCTCCACGAGGACCTTTGGGTGCTGCAGCAGTTTTAACAAGCAAAGTTACTCACTTCTGGTACTTGGCTGTTAACTTTTACATGTTAATTCTCATAAGACTTCCACAAATCCATTTTTTTTTTGTGTAGGAAGTGCTCATGAAGATCTAGCACTGGTAGAATTGACATCCTTCTAGGTCTAGCCCTGTGTGAACGGCACACGCCGCTTCCCTTCCAATTCCTGCAACACGCTGAACATCCAGCTGATCTCCATAGCTGCCATCCATCAATCCTCCCCCTGCCCACACTTCTGGGGACCAGCAGACAAGCCCCTGCTTTCTCAGGTCACACACTCTGTAATTCAGCAGCTCTCCCGGGCAGTAAATTAGCTCCACGCTGACAGAGCCATTCCCCAGACTGAGGTCAAAGGGAGCCTGGAGTGGTGCAGGAGCCTCAAGCCCCCTCTGAGTGATAAGCAGAGGCAGAGCCCATCAACACCCTGTGCAATACGGCATCTGCCTCTTTATAGCCAAACCACATTGATTTCATGACCCACCTCTTGATGTAGCCTAAAGTAGTCCCCTTGGAACAGTCTCTATCAACTCAGCACCACAGCTCCTGCTGCACTGCTTGCTAAGTTGGTTATTCTGCCCAACATAAAGTTCAATAAAGTGAATTTTCAATAAAAAGGAAAAGAACATGAGAAGTTTCTTCTTGCAATCTCATTTTGCTCCTGGGTAGGACTCTGGCAGAGGAGTCTGCAGCTCCATTTCAGCCAGCCCAACGAAAGGGAGTAGATCAAAGTGTTGTTCCTTCCTACCACAGACACGCTGTTCATACCTCAGGGAAACCTGATCTTACTACTGTTAGTACTACTGAAAAACATTTGTGATGAGTAAAAGCACTCCTTCAGTTCTGGCCCAAGTTTATTGGCATAGGAGGACTAAATCCTGGGGCTTTGCTCACGTGGAATCTTATCGGCTGGAGCACTGTAGACAAAGTCAGAGGTGTGCAGCCATCTGCTACACCCACACCTGCCATTCTGCTTGGCACTGGGCAGCTTAAACCCCCCAGTGCCACTCATTTCAGGTGGGGGCAAAGTGCTGCTGGCCAGGAAGGGGGGGTTTGCTCCCACTTGTGATGTGGGGTTTTTTTCCCATCCTATTTGAATTCCACCACTTTTAATAGAGTTGTTTGCTATCAAACCCAAACATCTCACATACATCCCCTTCCTTCTCTCCCTCCAGTTAGAGGGCACATGCTGGGGCTGACCCAGAGTGAATGGCACCTAGGTAAGTGCAATCCCTTATGCACTCAGCTACGTATTTCATTACAAACCACTCAGCCTTTCCTGTTTTAAGTCCCTTCCCCATAAAGGATGTCTGATATTTAAACAGGCACATTGCATTTTCCAAAGCATTTTATCCACTTCAATTAAAACCTAATATTTATAGAGCAAGGCAGATGCTCTGTACAAGAGAACAGTCCCCCTTTCTGGATGGCTGGTGACTTTCTGCAGTAAGCAGCGTATAATCACCGTTAAACTGGAATAAGTACCATCGATTGTTGTCTCTAATAGGGGATATGTTTCTAAAGAACTTGCAGCACGGGACTGTTGAAGCTCATTGTGCTTATTGATTGAGACTTGGAAGGCTGTAATCACACTTGGAAACACAAAGCTATTCATCATACTTTGGCTATTCAAAAGGAGAATCCAGCACCGCCTGAATGAAGTAAAACAAGTGCAACCACTCCCGTGTAAGGGCTTGGTCACCATCCCATGACCACAAACTGGAGTGCTGGAGAGTCCACATGCTGCTCCAGGCATTAGCCACTGGACAGAGGTAGCTTCTGACCTCTTCTGGAGACACAGGAGGTCAGCCAAAGCAGACCCCTTTCCCCACACCAAACACCTTGTCACTGGAACAGGAGCGTAGACAGTGGCTGTCTTATGGTACCTGGAGGGACATGCAAAGCAACAGTCTCACCTAACAGGCTGCTGGGCAGCATTTCAGCCAGCATCAAATACCCAGAGCTGCTTCTTCACAACTAAATGTGGCTGGAGCCAAGCACTGAGGATACAGGATTCACACCAGGGAGCTCTGAGTTCAGCCTTAAGAATGAGAAAGAAGCTTGTGGAGCAACACCTGAGGTTTTTTCTTTGTATATGCTTTTAGCTTGCCTCCTCTTGTCGGGTAACTACTGCTGCTACTCTGCCCAGCCTCCAGAGCTTCCCTCAAACATCACAGTTCATTGGTAACTCCTCACTACCTTTTTTTGCCATAGCAGATTGCACCACAACCACAGAAACCAGCCCCAGCATCACAACTCTTCAGAGCAGATTGCTGCTGTATGCAGCTTTAGTAGCATCTGCCAGGGAACAGCATAAGGTGGGAAGGAAAGCAGAGAGCAAAGGACGGGGTCCTCCCCCAAGGAGGGTGCAATGCCCCAGTACCTGCACAAGAAGCTCTAAGCTGGCCAGTAACCTATTGCTCTTCAGACAAGGCCACAGCCAAAAAGGACATAAAAAAACTAAAATAATAATAATAAAAAAAAATCAAGACACAAATTCTCATACCTACAACACAAGTGGAGTAAAGGGCTGAGCTTAAATACATCCCCTGAGCCAACGGCTGAAAGCCGGTGGGTGGAGACCCCAGATGGGACTGCCCAGTGCAATCAGAGCCATGGGGAGCACTGGGAGGTAAATACCAAAGCGAGGGAGGACACTTCATCTCACCGTCCTTCTGCCAGAGTGATTACAGAGTTGTTAAGCAAAACCAGTCCTTAAAGGAGCTCCATCCTCGTGCTCCTTGCAATGAGGAGTCAGTGACCCCTTGGTGGTGGCTGTCAACCATCTCTTCTTTCACCACATCCTCTCTGTTTTAATCCTTGTCTCTGTTTTCTTCAACTTCACTAACCATTTCCCACCAGAGCCTCATTACAGATGCTTTTACCAAAGAGCACCTACTTGATTTAATGCCTTTCTGCTTCCTATTAAATCAAGTGTCCTACTTAAAGAAGTGCTAAATCAACCTTGCATGTTCCTTGTCAGATCATTAGCTGTGTTGACTTTTATGCTGTTTTCCACTTACATCTGGGCTTTAAGTGTTTTCTCTCTCAATTTTGCTCTAAAGCACTCTATGCTATAGATCAAATAAAAGGTGCTCTTTGCTGTTCTTGTACCACAATACCACGGTGCTTGGGGTTTCCTCCTGCACTGTCCTGAAGTGACAGTTTAGAGGTGAGCTCCGATCTGCTCTGGATTACTGCTTGTGGCACTCAGCCTATTGCAACGCTGGGCTTCCCATCTGTGCTTCAGGAGAGAGAGGTGGTAGGAGTCTGGTGCTTGGGGAAAACAGAGGAGCCGTGGTGCAGGAGTTTAGTTGTGTGAACACTGCGGACAAGCCTTTTTTTTTTGGAGGATATGTCCCTGACCCATACAACCCAAATCAGGGGATTTATTTGGAAGGCCAAAAGGATTTTTATGGTGTTTGCAACGAATTGTCCTCTGCAACTTGCTGCAAGGCTCAGCAGGGCACAGTCACCTGTGTTAGAACAAGACACGGACAGCCCCAGTAATGTGAAACTTTCTTTTTGCCTTTCTGTTTCTAACATTTCTTGTTGTAATCCTTGCAAAATCCCCTGTCTGCAGTGAAATAAATGGTCGTTCAGAACTTCCAAGGTTACAGCGCTGACAGCCTCCTGGCCCGTCTGCATTTTTATGTGTATCCCAAATGATTCCAATTCACCACTCAAAACCTCTGGTTTGTACCAGGAAAAAAACAAGCCCTGCCTCGATCAGATGCTAGGAAATATCTCCTACCAGCCAGTGCTATAGTGCTGTGGAACGGGACTCGTTCTGCAGGGAGCACAGCTCCTGGAGGCACAGGGTGCTGCATTCCCCAGCCCGCAGGTCCTCAGCCTCAGCTACAGCACTGACAGCTCTGTGACAAACTGGTTGCAGTTGGAACTACTTGTGTGCAAACTCAGCAGACGGTCTGTCCAGAGGAAGCTGGTGGGAAACTCGTGCAGGGAAGCACAGCCTCCCTTCCTCGGGGAAGGAAGGGCACGTCCTGAGCCAGCAAGGCTATGGGCACTACGCGGAGCAAGCAGGAGAGGTGGGAAGCCAAGGTGGCACTGGGCACTCCACACTTCTGTGTCCTTAATAGCACAGAAAGAGACCTGAAAACTGCAGATGGGGACCACCCTATCTGAGGTGCCTCCACACGTCTGAGATCTCGATGAGTAAAGGGAACAAAACCCATTTCTGTGTCTAGCACAGACCCTGCAGCAGGGGAGGGGGGCCATCCAGCTGCACTGACAGCTCACTTACACGGAATACTTTGTTCAAAGAGTCAACAGTCCCTCAAGAGACAGCACCTTCTCCTGTGGACATCCTGGGAGGGAAAGCAGGAAGGTGCTCAGCTGGTGGAAGACTTCAAACCCTGCTGAGTATTTATTGGTAGAAGGAGGGCACCTGGGAAGGCCTGGCTGGAGGTTATAAGAGGGGAGGGCAAGAGCCCCTTAGTCCTGGTAGAGCTCAGGTAGGATGAAGTTCAGGTAGGAGTGTGGTGCCTGCAGCTGCCTTGGGTTCTGTGGGCTGGAAGAGTTAGAGCTTTGAGGGAGCTCCAGTTTAAGGGCAATATCTTTTCAAAGAAGTGTGAAAATGCAGCTAATGGCAGTGCCCTGTCATGTTTTTAACTTTGCTGGTCTCTTGCATATACTGACTTATGCATGAGGTGTTGGTGTTGGGGAAAAGCCAGCTCCTGAGTGACCACAGACCACTGAGCCCCAGCTCACCAGCTGGGATGTGGGGCAGGCACAGCGAGGGGAGGCTGGAAGAGAGCAGGAGTGGAGTGTTAACACAGACCCTCTCTGGGCTGGGGGAAGCTAAGGGGGGTGTCAACTCAGTCCCTGAGGGCTGCTAGAGCCTCAGTGCAATACCGTGGTTGTCTTTACACCCTTCCTGCTTCTGCCTGAGGGAGAAGAGGGTGCCAAGCCCTGTCTGTCTCTCTCCCTGCCTGTCAGTTGGCAGCTCTCCTCCTTTATCATCCCTGCAAGTTTTATTGCCAAGTTTTTATGCAAAATAGAAAAGCCTGATTAAGTGATGCTGAAAGTACTCCTCTGTTGATGTTAAAATGTGACAGCCGTGTAAGTGAGCAAAATGTTCTGGTTGGGTTAATGCTTTGTACAGGTACTAAATGACTCTGTGAGGTGCAGAACGGGGAGAAATCAGGTCTGGAAAGGAAGGTGAACTGACTGAGTGTTCAAACTGTGTCAGTCTCAAAGTGGGAAACAAGCCCAGATGTCCTTCTTGTAAGTTTAGTATCCAGCTGCACATGACAAATGTCCTCTGACTCCTCTTCTGGAGCTCCAGAGTGCAAATCCAGAAGAACAGACATGTCCCCTCTGGTTTGTCTGGTATGTCAGTGTTTCTTGCAGGTCATGGACACACAGAACTTGGCTTCATGATGCCTTTGAAGTTGCACTGTTGCAATCCTTTGGGGTCTGGTCCTCAGGCCAGATCATCAGCCGGGTAAATCAGCCAAAGGTGCTGTTGTGATTTACACCGGGTGAGATTGACCTCATGGCTGCAAGTCCCTCTGGCCATCATCTCCAAGAGCACCTGAGCCCTAAGGCATCAGGTCAGAGCGAACCCTCGTGGAAGAATACTAGGAGTTGTACTCAGACGTGGCTAACAACAGGAGCAGCCCTGACCAAGAGCTGGGTACCCAGGTGGGCTAAAAAGACCGAGGGACCTCTCTGGAAGGGATCTAAAGGATCAGGATGTTAAGGAGCTTTGGCTTAGAGCTGCTAAAACACTAAATGGAAATCACTGTGTGCCCAAACTTCTGCCTATGGGTGAACTTCAGCACAGAGCTGGGATCCAGAGCAGGGTTTTGGTGTTTGGTTTGTTTTTTTTTTTAAGATCAGGTGCTTAGATTTCTTCTCCTAAAGAAGCCAAGCACTGCTGTGCTGATAGTGTGGTGGGAGCAGAGAGCTGGGGCAGCACATGTGCATCTCCTGGGAGTCCTCTCCAACCAGGCAGTTATAAAAGCAACAGCATCTCGATCTGCTAGCAGCCTCCATGGCAGGGGGAAATAGTAAATTCTGGTTCTTCAGCCCTAAATATTGGGGGGGGTAAGGCACTGAGATGGGAAATTGCAAATTCAGTGTACGTAAGGCTCAGGACTTTGCAGTGGTGGGTTTTCTGGGGTAAGGTTTTAATACCATCATACACAGAGAGGTCTGGGTCATGCTGCTGAAAGTCAGGACCCCTTCAGCTGCTCTGTCTGGGAGTAGATTCTCCTGGGCTGGTGCCTGAATGAATCCCCAGCACCTCAGAGCAGCTGCTGCCCAAAAAAAGAGTTGGATAAGGATTATATCTTCATTATTGTGTAATGCCTTTATAATGAAGGTTTCCAAAGGTTACAGAAATGGCACCTCTGCAGCTGAGTCTTGCACTGGGAGCAAGGATTTGATTGCTTCTCTTCTGCTTATGCCATGTAAAAATTGTTTTCATCAGTCTGCTGACAGGTTGCGGTGGAAAGCAGAGCACAGGATGTATAACTGCAGGATCTGTCAGATAAACCAGTGCTTAAAATATCCCTCCTCACTGCATACCATTACACCTCTTCCCCCTGTTGCTTGTCTCATTCAGGATACTATTAACTCAATCGCTTTAGTCGAAGCTCTGCTTACAGCACAGCATTAAGTCAAAATAGAGCAACAGCTGCTTGAGATGCAGCAAAATTTATCTCCACTTTCTGTTAGCTGGAGGCCGTGGGCCCACACCGGGAAGAAGGTAAAAAGCAATTCATGCAGGGAAGCTGGAAAATTAAATCTGTGGTACCAAAGAGGGGTATTTAGACCACATGAGGATGCATTGACTCCAGCAGTCCCTGCTGTCGTTCCTGATTTCCAGCAAGGCTGTGATGACGGGGAAGTTGTTGGCTTGGAGGAGACAATCTTCATTGAACTACTCAGGTGAGCAGCTATTCAGGACTTACTGTGAATTCAGTTATCTTAATATAGCTCAGACTCAATGAAGATATTTTTATTCCGGGCTAAATGAGATGTTTTTAATGTCAGCTACTAAATTATCTCATGTAATCTAGTTGCTGCCTCCTGCTGAAGCAATGACTCTGTGCTTGGGAGAGACAGAATAATTTCCCTATGAATCTCTTCAGAGCAGCGTGATAGCGACCTTACTCTGAGCCTCCTTACAAAGGTGCTGTGTGGCTCAGCAGCAGACATCTCTTCCTCAGCCCAGGGTAGACTCCAAGAACAGTCCAGGTGAGGGACTGGGATGTTGGGCTGAGAGCTATTGCTGGCTCTGTCACTGATCTGTGGAGGGATCATTTCCTCACTTAGCTTTTCATCTGCCTATTACCAGCTTTGTTGAAAGTCCTCATTAAGAGCCTTTAGAGGCGGGAACTGGATGGGTTGGGCAGCTCTAGCTCAGATTTGGGCTGCTCGTTCAGGAAAAGGTCACTAACTGTGCCCATGGACTGAGACCAGCCTCCACCATCAGTGGAAGCTTTTGCTAGCAGAGGGAGAGAGGATGATGCAAGAGGAGCAAGCCTGAGGCTGAGCCTCCTTTTGCCCCCTTCCAAGGTGGCAGCTTTGCCCTCTTCTCTCAGCACAAGTCCCTGTGAGTCATTCCTTGAGCAGTGTGGGGCAGTGATTCCTGCAAGCCCTCCATCCACACAGGCCTTCTGTGGACAAGTCCTTGGGCTACTTGTGCATCAGCGCAGCAAAGACCATGGCCACTTCTCTGTGTCTTCAGCTGCTGTCACAGGGCTGTCCATGTCCTCGCAGGAAGCAGCTGGGAGAAGGGGCTTGAGCTTGCAGCTGGGGTTGGTGTATCTGTGCCATGCTGTAGGCTCTGTGGTGGAGCTGAGTGTCCCCTCACACCTGAGTGGCTGCTGTGCTAGTGCTGTTTTCAGGGTGGGTGGTTCCTATCTGCCAGGCTAACCACGTTATGGTCCTGTAGCAGCTTTGCATGTTAACACCAAGTCAAAGAGGTGCAGGGCAGAGCCCTCCTAACTCCTTCCACTTCCACAGAGCGAGGCTGTGCTTCAGGTTAGACAAAGCCTGGCTGACAAGTTGCTGAAAAAAGACTGGGCATGCTTTAGCCTTTGAAAGCAGCTTGTGCTGAGCGAACCTGGGTACTCCAGCATCTCCAGAGAGACTCAGACTGGGGGTTATGCAAAGGTGTTTAACATGCACGGCAGCGTGCTGGCTGCTGGGCTCGCTGCACTTCGTGCATTACTGCTGCTGGAAGCTCAGGGAGGGCCACAAAGCCAGCTCCTAGGAAAATACATCATTCAGCATAATAATCCTGGTGGCTTTGCTCATTGCATCTCAGATGATGAGGTCAGGTGCCATCTAGTGTGAACCTATTCTCTTAATGCAGATTTGACTCCACCCAGGTTTCTGTTATTTCCTCCTTTCCCCACTTTGATATGCAAGATCTAAAGCCCATGATTCTGCTGTAACAAAGCAATTCTGCCCTTCCCCTGGGAGATCCTGCAGTAAAAACCTTGCCAAGTGCCTGCTGGTGCTGCCTGCAGTGCTACAGGGAGGACAGAAGTGCAGAGAGGTCTTGGACCTACACCACCATCTATTCTCCAGCCCAGGTGGGGCCATGCAGCAGGAGTGGGGTGGGATGGATGTGCTGGGGGGTGAATCTGGGGCTGGGGCTAGTGAGGGTGCTCTGGGCTGTCCCTCGGGCTACTGGCTGGGTCTCCTCCCTCTGTAGCTTCTGCAAAATGATCATAGAAATAGCTGGGAAGAGTGAATGGGCCTGATCCAGCCTGTACTGCACTCAGGGGGAGACATCCCCTCCCCTGGGATAGAGGCAGGTGGGTTTGTGACTAGAGCTGTGATGCTCTGCCCTGGCGTTCCAACGTGTGAAGATGTATTTCACATCCCTTCCTGTGCCTGCTGCTCTCCCAGAGGACACTGCTGCTGAGCAGCCACTGGGTACTGGCTGCCCAGAGCTGTGATAACCCCTGACCACCTCCCCACCAACAGGTCACCGGGCAAGGAGGGCAGGAAGGACTCTGGAAGGCAGAAGGCTGAAAACATGCTCTGCTAACAAGGAGGGTTGGTAGAAATAGAGCAGGTACTGATTAGTGAAGGATGTGTCCATAAATATTTGCTCTTTTCACTTTTGCTGGTTGACTTAAAAGAGAAGTTGGCTTCTTGTGCCTGCAGAACTGTTTTCTGCTTATTTAACTGGAGTGTGACTGTTCATCCACTGAGACATGCAGCCACGTGCTCATGTGTCCACCAGTGAGGTTCTCCCCCTCAGGCAACGGCAACTAGAAAAACACTCAGTTTAACTCTCATCTGAGATGTAAAATCATGTTGAGAATTAGTGAAGGATGAGCTGATGCCTCGAAAGCTTGTACCGGGGGAGCTCCTCTTTCCTTAGGACACAGGGAAGGGATCAGATCCTCGCTGCCATGCGTGGGAGCTTTGCTTGGAGCAAATCTGCTGGGTTCAGATCTTCCAGAGCAAACCAACCCTGCCCTGGGGGAGGAGAATAAATATTTAAAAATGTAATCAGAGTCATCAGGGGAAATGTGACAGTATTTAAATGATGACATAACACGCTTGTCTCATCTCTGCTGCCTGCACTAATGAGCATGAATTGAGAGCATTAGAGATCTATCCACGGGCATTAGTGTGTGTGAGTCAGGGGATCACAGCCTTAATTAGTCTCATCCTCTCCTGACAGCCAAGCCACTTGCCTGGCCAGGGTGGTCAGAAATGCCTGCTGATGCTCTGGAGCTACACGGGCTTTGACGTGGCACCGTCCATTGTAGCTTGAGGCCAGGTAGTGCCTACACCTGGTTGCAGAGGGGTTCTCACATCTTTGTCACCCCAAGAGAAGTCTGAGCATTTTTTCCCCTCTCTTTTGGGGAGTTTCAGAAGAGTGATGACAATTACGAGGTTTTATTTCTTTTTAATTGGCCATTTTTCACTGTAGGAGACCTTTTGGCATTAGGAGCAGCTTCCCCCCCGCCCCCAAACCCCAGTATTTCTCCCAAATGCTTAATTTCTACAAGACAGTGGGATTTGGGGCTGGATGTAAACAGGTGAAAGCCTGCTGAGAAAGGAGCCAGGCTTTGAGCTTGTCCTGGCTTTTCTTCCTATCCCTCCATGCTTCTAATTCCTCCTGGTGGCCTTTTCAGTGTCACCTCATGGAGCCACACCAGCAAGATTTGGCACAGTAGCGGTTTGGCTGCTGATCTGCAGTGGGTGCTGGGAGGGAATCGAGGTTGTAGCTGCTCAGCCAGCCGTGCTCCTCGGGCTAGGTCCTCTGGCATCTCGTAGCACTTCCCTGATGGTATGAAATTAATTTTAATAAAGAAAATCAAATGGCTGGTGTGATTGATTAGATGCCTTTGCCCTGCTACATTTAATCGATGGCAGCAGGTATTTATTGCATTCTACACAAGCTACAAATCAACAGTGATTAGCACCTCGTTAACCTCTTCTTTTCTTTTGATTGTTTTCTGGTAGAGTTGTAATAACAGAGCATCCTTCTTCAGCCTGGCAGAGATGGGCTGGTAGGCTGGAGAAGGTGAGTGCTGATGCTTTGGCTGAGGAGTGTGACCCTTCAGCCCTATTACTTCTCTGAATAAGTGGTTAGTGGTTGAATAGGGAGGAAAACTCTCAGCAAGTGCAAAACCTCTGGTGTGGTGAATACACGTGAGGAAGAGAGAACTGGGTGCTCTGGGTGTATTTCAGGGTTGTCACAGCAGGAGCGAGCTGGGGAAAAGTCTAAGGAAAAGTCTGGTGAGGAGTTGCAGAGGGACCTGGGGTTGTTCATCCTGGAGAGATGGAGGCTCAGGGGAGAACTTCTGTCTCGGGCAGCTCCTGACAGGAGGTTGGAGCCAGGTGGGGTCAGGCTTTGTTCCCAAGGAACAAGTGATAGGGCAAGAGGAACCGGCCTCAGATTGCACCACAGGAGGGTTAGGATGGACCTGAGGAACAATTCCTTCCCCTCCAGGGCTGTCAAGGGCTGGCCCAGGCTGCCCAGGGCAGTGGTGGAGTCCCTGTGATCCCTGGAAGGGTTTCAGAGCTGTGGTGCTGAGGGCCAGGGGTCAGTGGTGCTCTGGCAGTGCTGGGTTAACATTGGACTCAGTGATCTGAAAGGTCTCTCCCAACCAAAAGAATTCAATGATTCTGTGGTTCTATGACTCTCTTTGTTACACTTGCCCTACAACACGGGACAGTTTATCGTGATAGGTGCACAGAAAGGAGATAGTCACAGGGAGAAGCTCTAGGAAGTAACCCCTTCACCCCCCCCCGCCCCCATCTGTGCAATCAGACCTTGAAGCTGCACCCTCCTCGCTGGGCTGAGTTGTTCTCCTGCCACACGCCCGCAGGGACAGCGTGTGCCACTCTGGTCAGTCAGCTGGATTTTCACCGCTGCAGAAAACGTGGTCAGGAGGCTGCTCCGGAACTCCTCCTAGATGGACAGGTTGCACAAGTAATAGGTGTAGAGAAATTTATTTGCATTAGATAAATGTCTTAAAATGAGATATATGCCTTCAAATTAGATTAGCTCTGTGTGAGTTTGTCAATTCTCAGTGTGACTGAAACCCCTGGATTTCCTACCTGCTGGGAGGCTGAGCTTGTGCAAATGAGCTCTGCGATGCTCAGCCCTGTTCTGAAATTATGGGATATATTGAGAGACCTCTTCAGAACGGGACTGTACTTCCCTCAGATTCGTCTGCTACTCTGCAGGTACAGTGACTGCTGTGGGGAAGCATCACAGATTGTGTGACGTGCTGTGCTGGCTTGGGTGCCTCAACTGTAGCTCCTAGGGAGGTGAAGACTGGTGTGCAGCCACCCAGTATGGAGCAGTCCTTGCCTCAAGGATGGACACTAGTTAGGCTCCTGGGCTGGGGAATTGCTGAGCCCAGCAGGAAGAGAATTCAGGGTTGGAGGCATAAATTTGTACCATGGCACCCCCCGGTGCCAAGTAGACCCCAGGTTGTGCATAAAGAATAGAGAGTCTGTGCTCTCCCCTGTGCCAAAGCATCCTGCAATCTCACTAGTCCTCCTCCAGCTCATCTAGCTGAGATTATTGGATTTGCTCAACAATTTCCAGTTAATATAAATAATCCCAGTCCTGTGGAGTGAGCCCCTTGCACCCCTAAGGTTGGCTCCTGCAGGTACTGCCTAAGCCACCGCTCTGGAGGTGTCACCTCTCACCCCTCTGTGTCCTTTGTACACGGAGACATTTAACAACCAGAGTGCCCAAATCAGAGACCAGACGGTGGCAGGGACTGATCCTCAGCCAGTCTCTGCCCGTCTGTAACAGCCGGGCCCACACTGTGACTTACCAATGATTTGTGCTGGGCATTAAAAAAAAAAAAAAAGCTGGTGACGCAAGTGGCTTTTTCTTTCAGGCATTTCAAAAAGGACTCCAGAGAGTGTAAGGGCAAGAAATTGCCAGGAGGGGTGAGGAGGAGGAGGAGGACAACTGCAGCTTTTGAGTCGCCTGGCACTGTGATGCAGCGTTACACTCGCTGGTGTTGGCACAGTGCAGAGATCACTGCAGGCAGAGCTGGGTGAAACTTCTTTTAGTTAGAAAGGCTTTTTCACCAGAAAATGTAGCTTTATCAAAAGCAAATGCTTTCCCAAAATGTGGTTTTAATTTAATTTGAATCGCTTTGACTTTGGGGTTTAAGTGGCAAAGCATTCCAGTGGCATGAAACCAAAATATTTCTGGTACAATAGTTTCACCTATATATCTGTTTGATTTGATTAACTTTTTAATGCAGGCGGTAGCTAAATGACTGATGAACCGTAATCCCGTGGTGTCCACTCTATGGCAACAGCACTTCTCAGTGGTCTGGAGCTAAAATTCTCATCTGTGATCTCCTGCACAATGGAAAACAATAAATTCCCACCCAATTGAACGTGTTTCAGGCTGGCTTTGCTCAGTAACAGTCTCAGCGTGGCACTGAGCAATACAAGACTAAAGATTTGTAGATATGCAGATACAGAAGGATTTAAGAAGTGTCTGAGTTCTCTGCCTCCATCTGCTTTTAAGCATCTACCCCTGGCTGTCGGCTAGGATGTATCAGATTGAACTTGGTCTGATTAACCACAGCAGCGCCCATAAAATAGAAACATCCCTGATGCAAGTGGATTACGTTTACGCTCATAACTCAGAGCTTAGAAAATCCCCCTTGAAATGATGATTTCTCAGTGCTCCTAGAGCTTTTCTTTAAATCTGCCTTCTGCCTATTATACCTGGAGCTGGGGAGATGGAGTGCGTGTCTCTGTTTGTGCAGCTCCCAGCACAGTGGGGAACTCATGTCTGAGTTGTGCTGGAAATCAATTTAACCCCAAGACAAAGGGTGGGGTGGTGCTGGAGCCTGTGATGTCCAGGACCTCTATTTGAAAAGCCTCACGCTGCTTTTTTCCTCTGCGTTGAATATTTCCTCAGTCCACTTAACTGCAACGCTCAGCTGCTTCTCGCCCATGCTGAGGAAAGCACATGTTCAAGCCGCACAAACCCGTCCAGCCAGCCAGGGACAGAGGATTGGGAGCCAATCTGCTAAACAGGGATTTAGCCAGGAGGCAGCCCGGAGTGCCAGGCAGCCCCTAAGACTCTCTTAAGGAGCCTAGATGCACAGGCAGCTGCTGCTTCCTCCCTGGCCCTCCTCGCAGTTCAGCTCATCCCCCAACTCTGCAGCAAGGCATTTCCATCCAGAGTGACGTTCCGTTGTCTTCTTGCTACAGCGCCTTTTAATTAGGAGCGCAGCTGCTCTGGAAACGCAGCGCTCGCTTCTCAGAGAGTGCTCTGGAAAGTGATTACAATGGATTAAAGCGGCAAGGTGAGGCAATTTATTCATCTGGCACTTAGCAAAGGCGTCGGATTCGTTTGTGCCGCAAGGATGGCTTCAAGAGAAAATGAGCACCGCCGCTTTGGCCCAAGGTGCTCTGCCGCGGGAGCCGGGTGTTGGATCTGAAACGCTGTTTGGGTTGAGCTTGCGCAGTGTCCAGCTGCTCCAGCAGCTCTCAGCGAGTTTCATTGCTGGGGGTTGTAGGGTCCCTCTGGTTAACAAAGATCCGGTTCAGCCTGGAGTTGTCCCACGAATGAATGGAGAGTCTCAGCCTTCCCCAAGAACCACTTACCTGGATGTCTGCAGAGGGATGCCCTTTGTACCTGGCATTGACTTTCCATCCTCAGCATGTGTTGGCAGCTCCCTGGCTGGCAGAGCTCCCTTTCTGAAAGGACTGTTTTGATTTACAGCAGTGAGAATCTGGCCCGTTGAGCTCCACAGCCCTGCACAGGTATGACAAGCTGCTGTGAGCCATTTGCTCAGCAGTGTTCCTTGTGCTGGGAAAGTGTTGTGATGTTTAACTCGGGTGTGGGAACATTCCTGTGCCCAGAAGCTGGATGAACTCCCCTGGCTCAAGGCCATGTGCTGCTCACTCTCAACTACCTGGAGCACTTAAAGCAGTGGAAAGGATAAAGCCCCTAGAAATTGATCAGCGTCGCTTCAAAGCTGAGAGTCTATGAGAAGGTCTCATTCCCTTCCTTCTCCAAAGGAATAGCAGTGGGGATCCCTGGCTGGCCAGGACGTGGTGAAGATCCAGTGTGTGAACAACCTGAATCTGTAAAACATCTGGAGATTAGAACTTTGTGTCTGTTCTGCGAGCAGAAACTAGAACAGGCATCACATCCAGGGTGTCCTCAGCATTGTCCTAGGGCAAGAAGCAGCTGGATGGGACATCCCAAGGATGAACAGCCTCTGCTGGCAGGGCTCTAGGTGCAGCGAGAAATCACAATTATTTTCAAAACCAGTTCCTCGTGTGGGAATTGTGTACGTTTCTGCTGGGCAGCATTGGGTTGAACTTGTTTTAGGCTTGGGAAACTGGTTTTGTGATGGTTTCTGAGTAGTGGTCAAAATATCAGGGAGCAGCTGGCAGTGCCTGGCAGCTTTGGGCACTGGATACCAGCCGGGGTTGTGGTTTGGGCACTGGATACCAGACAGGGCTGTGGTTTGGGCACTGGATACCAGACAGGGCTGTGGTTTGGGCACTGGATACCAGCTGGGGCTGTGCTTTGGGCACTGGATACCAGCTGGGGCTGTGCTTTGGGCACTGGATACCAGCTGGGGCTGTGCTTTGGGCATTGCCGTGCTCTGCCAAAGTGGGGAGAACTGGGTGTGCTGCTCCAGTCTGGAGCTAGTGCGGAGGCAGCTCTTTGTGCATCTGCTTGTGTTAACACCCTTGCTGTCTCCTCATGGGACAAAAAAAGCTGGAGATGCTCAGATACTGCACTCGTGGGAGCAGTAGGACTTTAAGTAAAGGAGTCTTTGAGTGGGGTGCTGAGCATTAAAATGGTGTTTGGGTGCAATTCAGAGACAGGCAATACCTTGTTTGCCCTCCTCTTATTTTGTTTGGTTGATGTGGGCGTATTTTTGTTTTTTTACTCACTTTTCTGTTCTATATCCTCCCTTTTTTTCCAGCAATGTTGACTGTTCCATCTGCTTATTTATCACCCACAGTTAGAACCCGAATTTCAATTAGCAATCTGCTTTGTTTAGTTTTGTTTTAAACAAGGCATTGAAAGCTCCGACAACACTTTAATACATAAAGCTACTTGTAATGCAGCTGTTAGAGCCCTTCCATCATATCCATGAGCAAAATGAATTCTATTGCTATTAAGATGCATCTGATAAATTAGGTTTAATCCTCCTCTGCTGCATCAGATAGAAGGCACTTCAGCGAAGACAGAAAGATTTCAAAAGGCTGAGATGGAAAATGGTCTTTGCTCGGTGCTCCAGGGATGTGAAAGAAACTGAAACCGCACGTAGTAAAAAATAATTCACCCGGCAACGGGCAAAGCTGTCCCTGGATTTCTGCACGGACTTCTCATCCTTCACTTTTGGACCCGAAGTCACAAGGTAGGGGTGTGGGAGCAGAGAAGAGGCGTGTGACAGCATCCTGGGCAAGAGCGTGCTCCTCGATCCTCACTGGGGTTTGCAATTCCGGCTGCTGGTGGCCCTGGCAGCCTCTCCATCGCTGGATCTGGATCACCAGGATCCCTCAGGGGAAGGGGTACTGCGGGGTGGCTGTGTTCGCTAAATGAAGGGGGTTATCTGCAGGGAGTTTGGGTTTGACTCCAAGCCTGACGTCATAAATGACTTCAGCACCCAGTCAGTATTGCAGGGGGCTAAATCCACTGAGAGATGAAAGTGAAGCTGGTGCTGAAGTTCTCAGCAGAAGGGATGAATTGTCACCTCTATAGCTTGCCCACTATAATTACCAGTAGTACAACTTAACGGTGCCCTCAGCCCCTCTGGGCAATGGCGAGTCAGCCGCAGGGGTCGAGCGAGTGGGGCTGTGGGTCCCAGCTGTGCTGTTCTCTAAGGGGGCCTTTCCTGTGGTCCCCTTCCAGGGTGCTGGGTGGTTCCAGGATCCTGGATGGCAGTGGGAGCCCTCCTGTGGGGTGGGTGAGTCTGAAAAAGCCATCTCCCCTGCTCTGTGGGCAGGTGGCCAGGCCTGAGGAAGAGCAGAAGGAAAGAGAAGCCTGAAAGGGGATCTGATGAAAGATTACAAATCTCTGCAGGGTGGGGGTCAAGTAGAAGGGGCCAGGCTCTTGTCAGTGGTGCCCTGGGATAGGATGAGGGGCAATGGGCACAAACTGGAACCCACGAAGTTCCACCTCAGTGGGAGGTTCTTCCCTGTGAGAGTGATAGAGCCTGGCCCAGGCTGCCCAGAGAGGTTGTGGAGTCTCCTGCTCTGGAGACTTTCCAGCCCCCCCTGGCTCTGTT